>CM071801.1:13180343-13436901 GCA_036559045.1 Platycarya longipes
TTTGAAATTGTATTAAGGCTCAAAATTAATATTTTCTCATAAAGTATAAATTTGCATTTTTTACATTTGCATAACTTTATTAAAATATTTAATTTTGAAAATTATTATTTTTTTCACATATGCATAAAGATTTGAATTTGTAAGATGATTGATTGTCATTTTTAACATGAGCATGTGTTTGAAAATCTTGAAAGTTGGTTGTGTGTTTTTTTGACAAATGCAAAAGATAGATGATTTTGTTTGAAAATCTTGAATGGTAGTTGTGTGTTTTTTTGACATATGCAAAAAGAAGATGATTTGGTTTGAAAAATAAATCATGCTCATTTTGTCATGTATGAAAAGTAAAAGATTAGAGTTGATTTCTTTGAAAAATGAATGAAGTTTTCTTTGACGAATATAAATGAGATATTTTTATTTGAATCTTTTGAAAAGTGAATATTTGACGTGTGAACTTTTTCAAATTTGAATACGAAGACTCATTTGCCTATAAATAGCTCACTTGAGTTTTGCAAAACTCACAACAAGAGCTTACAGATTAATTGTTAAGTTTTGCATCATTTTTTCAAAGCCCTCATTCTCTCTTCTCTAAGTTTTGTGCCTTAATCTCTTATTCATTTTGAGATGGATATAAGTTGCGCTATATTATTTTTATCTCACTCATTGAGGAGTGTATTCTGATAACCTATCCATTATTAGCTTTTGTATTTGTAAGAGGGTACGTATAACCCTTGTGTATGTAGAAGGTGTTTTACACAGGGAATAGTTGAATCACCAAGTGTGAGGTGATTGCAAGAATAGAGGGTATTCTATATGGATTCTTTGTAGCAGTGTTGCTCAAAAGTGTAATAGGTTTCTATCTCCACCTGAAGGAGATTTAATAGTGAATTGGGATCCCCAAGGGGTAGCTTGAGTTTGCTTCTTCTTGCCCTTACTCTTTGGGATTCCCAAGATGTAATAGGTAGTGGGGCTGAATATCGGTAAAATATTGAGTTTGCTTCTTCTTTCCCTTACTCTTTATATTTCTTGTTGTTTCGTATTTTATTTATATTTTATATTGTGTATTTGGTTTATAAGTGTTAAATTTTTTTATAACCCAATTTACCCCTCTCTTTTGTTAGTCATCTGGGCAACAATTGGTATCAGAGCAATGGCTCTATTATAAGATTAATTATATGTTGAGTTAAGATCATATGACTAACATTGCAGTTACATTCGCTAAAGGTCAATCCAGTAGTCGGCCTCCACTATTTTGTGGAGACAATTATACTTTCTGGAAAGCTAAAATGAGAATATTTCTTCAGTCTCAAGGTCAAGAAATCTGAAAATGTATTGTAAATGGACCTTATATTCCAATAAAAATTGTTAATAGAGAAAGGTCAACAAGGAAGAAGAAGAGTTTGATCGTGAAGATGATAGATTTTATACAATGAATGTAATGACTATGAATTTACTGTATAATGCTCTCAATGACAATGAATTTAACAGAATAATGACTTGCAGAACAGCAAAGGAAATTTGAGATAACTTGACAGTAACTTATGAAGGAACTTCGCAAGGAAAAAAATCAAAAATTTATATTCTTACGCATTAATATAAAATGTTTAAAATGATTGATGATGAATCTACCTCATCTGTATATACTCGTTTTACTAACATTATAAATAGCTTGACAGCTCTTGGAAAAATTTATTCTAGCTTGGAGATAATAAGAAAAATTCTCAACTCTCTGCCAAAACGTTGGGAATCAAAAGTGACGGCGATTCTTGAAGTTATTAAACTCATCGGGTCACTTATTACTTACGAGTACACATTGAAAGTAGGAGAAGAAGAAGAAGGAAAGCAAAAGAAGAGCTTGGCACTCAAAGCTGTTCCCCGTGAAAGTGAAAGCGATGAAGACGAGGAAGGCGATAACAAAGATGAAGAAATTGCAATGATCACAAAAAGATTTCAGAGATTTTTAAAGAAAAATAAAACTCCTCCAAGGAAATCTTTCAAAAAGTTTTCCAACAAAAATACAGGTAAAAATAATTCATTAATTTGTTATATATATAAAAAGCCTAGACATATCAAAACAGATTGTCTCATACTAAAGAAAGATTGATATAAAGACAAAAAAACAATGAAAGCTACATAAGATGTTGATTCAAGTAGCTCAAACAGCGACGCAAGTAATGAAGAATCTGCAAATTTTTGTCTTATGACTAAAGATGATCTTGAGATAATAAATTTTAAAAATATTGAAAATCCTTCTTATGAAGAATTGCAAAATGTTTTAGAAGAAGTATATGAGAAACTTAAAAAATTGGGTATCAAGTATATCGTTTTAAAAAAGAAAAATTTTTCTTTAACAAATGAAATTGATGTTTTAAGAAAAGAAAATATAGTTTCAAAAGATAAAAATGATGAGTTGAAAAAGAAAGTGGCTGATTTAGAAAATATTGTTGAAAACTTTACAAATAGAAAACAAATTTTTGAAAAACTTCTTGGTAGTCAAAAATGTGTTTTTGATAAGGTGGGCTTGGGATACATGCCAAAAGAAAAACTCAAACTCTATAAAAAAAATTTTGATAAATCGACTAAATCAAAATCAGAGTTTCAAAATTCTTTTCATAAAAATAAATTTTTTAAAGAAAAACATTATTATAATCACTCAAGTTTTTCAAATATGTCACATATTATTTGTAATTTTTGTAATAGAAATGGTCATAACTATCATACTTGTCTTAATAGAAGAAAACATACAATGACTATTAGGGTCATATGGGTACCAAAGAATCTTATTTCTTCTAATACTAATAAATAAAGGACCCAAAGAACTTGGGTACCAAGAAAAATTATTTTAATTACTTTTGTAGGTATGCATGAAGTCTTCCATGGGTAAAAATAAATGGTTTCTAGATAGCGGATGCTTAAGACACATGGTAGGAGACAAAACTAAGTTCATTGACCTCACTTCTAAAGAAGAAGGACACGTGACATTTGGAGACAATTCAAAAGGAAAGATTATGGGAATAGAATCAGAAGGTACAAATAACACAAAAAGTCTCAATCTCAACAAAGAGAATACAATGGAAGAAGTTCAACATGGAGATATCAGAAAAAATCATCAAGACTTAGTACAAGATACAACCAAATAGTAGAAACATGTGAAAGATCATCTAGTGGAACAAATTCTAGGAGAACCTTCACGAGGTGTAAGTACTTAATCATCTTTTAGAAATATTTGTAATCACACTGCTTTTCTATCTCAAATCGAACCCAAAAATATTGATGAAGCACTACTTGATGAATTATGGATCTTAGCTATGCAAGAAGAACTAAATCAGTTTGAAAGAAATGATGTTTGAACACTTGTTCCTAGATCCAAAAATCATACTGTTATTAGAACAAAATAGGTTTTTAAAAATAAGAAAGATGAGTCCGGAATCATCACTAGAAACAAGGCTCGACTTGTAGTCCAAGGTTTCAATCAAGAGGAAGGAATTGATTATGATGAGACGTATGCACCTGTTGCAAGATTAGAAACTATTCGAATGTTACTTGCATATGCATGTTATAAAGATTTCAAACTTTTTCAAATTGATGTTAAAAGTGATTTCTTAAATGGTTTTATAAATAAAGAGGTATATGTCAAGCAACCTCTAAGTTTTGAAAATCATATCTCTCTTAATCATGTTTTTAAGTTTACAAAAATTTTATATGGATTCAAACAAACTCCTAGAGCTTAGTATGAAAGACTTATTGGTTTCTTGATTGAAAAAGGTTTTTCAAGAGGAAAAATTGATACAACTCTTTCCATCAAATGTGAACAGGATGATATTCTTCTAATTCAAATTTATGTGGATGATATAATATTTGGTGCTACTAATGAAAATATGTGCCAAGTTTTTATTAAGAGTATGCAGGAAGAATTTGAAATGAGTATTATGGGAGAACTTAATTTCTTTCTTGGATTGCAAATTAAGTAAGTAAAAAGTGGAACATTCATTAATCAGTCAAAATATATCAAAGAGTTACTCAAATGAGTCCAACTAGTAGACTTAATAAAAATGAAAGCGGTAAGCCAGTTGGAACACCAAACTTGGAAGGTGCAAAGGTAATTAGAACACCAATAAGTCCAACTACAAACTTGATAAAAATGAAAGCGCTAAGCCAGTTGACTCAAAGGTATATCGAGGTATAATTGGTAGTTTATTATATTTGACAGCTAGTAGACCTGATATTATGTTTAGTATATGTTTATGTGCACGTTTTCAATCATCTCCAAAGCAATCTCATTTGATTGCAGTCAAGCGTATTTTTAGATATCTTACCGATACCATTGACCTGGGGTTATAATATCCTAAGCACACTTCTTTCGATCTTATTAGTTATTCAGATGCATATTATACTAGTTGCAAAGTTGATCGAAAAAGCATTAGTGGAACATGTCATTTCTTAGGTCATACACTTATTTCATAGTTTAGTAAAAAGAAGAATTTTGTTGCATTATCTACTGCTGGGGCAGAGTATGTTGCTGTAGGTAGTTGTTGTGCTCAAGTTCTCTATATGAAGCAACAGTTTGAGGATATTAAACTTATGTACAATCACATTCCAATTAAATGTGGTAATACAAGTGTTATACATCTTTCAAAGAATCCAATACAACATTCTAGGACTAAAGATATTAAAATTAGATATCATTTTCTTAGAGATCATCTACAGAAAGGTGATACTGTACTAGAATTCACAAGTACACATGATCAATTAGCAGACATTTTCACAAAACTCCTACCAAAAGATAGATTATGCATGATTAGAAGAGAAATAAGAATGATGCATATCATGAAAATCTGTTGAATATTTTTATTTCATTATCTCAAATGACTTCTAGCTTCATCTTTCAACTGCATTTGCTTTTCATAAATCGACGTGTTATTCTCGTCTAAAGAATTAAGCAGTCGAAATGAAGAGGTAAATAAGGATTTTAAATCCTTATTTAGTTGCTTTAATTCAACTATTTTTCTGTTTGAGTTATAAACAAGTCATTGAAGTACAGATACAGTCTCGCTAAGCTTCTTAATTTCGCGAGTTTTGTACTACAACCGAGTGTTGGTTCAAATCTGGAAGATTACCAGAAGAAATTTTCTCCGTCATTCTGTCTTTTTGGATAAACAGATACTTGATCAATGAGGAATGAGATTTTTCTTGTGAGTATTCGATGGGTGAAAATGGTCATTTAAACAGAAATCGAAACCTTTCAAATCTCTACAAGATCTCATTTGTCAAGGACATTAAGCATATTTGAATCTCTTTTAGCACCGAATTGTCAGAGCTAGGCCTGCAATCTTTGTCGGACATGGATGACTCTAATTATTCAACTTCAAATCTCTGCGACATCTAATTTGTCAACAACAGCAAGCGAATTTGAGTCTTCTTCTACACCAAGACGATAAAGTTATGCCTCAGCCTTTGTAGCTTTTTCCGGACACGGGTAGCTCCAATTATTCAACTCTCTATAGTTTCTACTAACGCACCGTTTTATTTGGTTATTGATTATTGCGATAAGAAATCTTACTAAAACCAATTGCGATTCCTTTTTAATGATACCAAAGGGAGGAGAAATCTTATACTAGTATTATACTACCCTATTATATATGCTTGAATCATATTTATATTTTACTTGAAAAATTGACGCATATTTTCAGGGGGAGCTTAAGTATTACTGCAGGTCGCAGATTTATACAAAGTATTTGTCATCATCAAAAAGTGAGAGATTGTAGAACCCAAAATTTCAAGTCTCGTATCTACGTATAGATTTTAATCCTAACAAATAAATTCAAAACTCAAGTTCAAGTTGTCTACGCTGAAAAGAGCTAAGCACATCAAGAAATCAAGCACTAGCAAAAAGAAAAACAAGTCTACAAATGAAGCTCATAGAGTAATTTTGTACATATCTTAAATTTGAAATTGGATTAAAGTACAAAATTAATATTTTCTCATAAAGTATCAAATTACATTTTTTACATTTGCATAACTTTATTAAAATATTTAATTTTGAAATTTTTTTTTATATGCATAAAGATTTGAATTTGTAAGATGATTGATTGTCATTTTCAACATATACATGTGTTGTTTGAAAATCTTGAAGGGTGGTTGTGTGTTTTTTTAACAAATACAAAAGGTGGATGATTTTGTTTGAAAATATTGAATAGTTGTGTATTTTCTTGACATATGCAAAAAGAAGATGATTTGGTTTAAAAAATAAATCATGCTCATTTTGTCATGTATGAAGAGTAAAAGATTAGAGTTGATTCATTTGAAAAATGAATGGAGTTGTCTTTGACAAATATAAAAATAAGATATTTTTATTTGAATCTTTTGAAAAGTGAATAGTGCTCTTATTTGACATGTGAACCTTTTTAAATTTGAATATAAAATCTTATTTGCCTATAAATAGCTCACTTGAGTTTTGCAAAAATCACAACAAGAGCTTACACATCAATTGCTAAGTTTTGCATTATTCTATCAAAGCCCTCATTCTCTCTTCTTAGGTTTTGTGCATTAATCTTTATTCATTTTGATAGAGATATAAGTTGCGCTATATTATTTTTATCTCACTCATTGAGGAGTGTATTCTGATAACCTACACATTATCAGCTTTTGTATTTGGAAGAGGGTGCGTATAACCCTTGTGTGTGTAGAAGGTGTTCTACCCAGGGAATAGTTGAATCACCAAATGTGAGATGATTGCAAATATAGAGCGTGTTCTACACATATTCTTTGTAGCGGTGTTGCTCAAAGGTATAATAGGTTTCTATCTCCATCTAAAGGAGATTGAATAGTGAATTTGAGATCCTCAAGGGGTAGCTTGAGGCTAGGACGTAGGTAGTGGGGCTGAACCTCGTTAAAATACTGAGTTTTCTTTTTCTTGCCCTTACTCTTTATATTTCTCACTACTTCATATTTATTTATATTTTTTATTGTGTATTTGGTTTATAAGTGTTAAATTTTTTTATAACTCAGTTTACCCCCCTCTTGTGTTAGTCATCTGGGCAACATGAAGTTAAAATTAATTTTCATAATCTGTTAATTCTTCCACTAATTCAAATTAGATCTAGAGTTGTTGATAAATCAGTGGATTCCATTGGTTTTTGTGGATCGACCTTGGACTTCCTCTAGCTACAAAATGTCCCTTTTTCCACTTAAAAGACAATAATTTAGGAGGACCAGCTAACGGTTGACGATCAAGATGAAAAACTCATCCGAGCTGCCCTGATAGGCAGTATTTGGTCCCCCGGCTTGTTTATGCAAGAAATTGCCCAAAACACCCCCTCTACACTGAAGGAGTTCAAGGACATCATTGACGACTTCGTCAATGTAGAAGAAACCCTATAGGCCCTACTGGATCAAAGAAAGCAAGAAACGAAGAGCGAAAATAAAAGCAGTGGTGATCCGAAGGAAAAGGGCAAGCAGGGACGAGGATGGAACTACTAAGACAAAAGGCACAAACGATGCAATAGGCAGCATGATCAAAACTACCGCTTGGTCCATAACAGCCACAACTACCAAGACACAAGACAAGCAAAGGAAGATGGTCGTTCTTCCCAAAGAGCAAACGCTACTACAGATACCACTAGACCTACTTACTTATACAAGATAGAGGATTGTTACACCTTGAAGGAACGAGTCCAGGAAATGGTGGGAAGAAGCAAATCAGAAAAAATGTTGGTTAATTGCAAGAGCACAAGCATGAACGAAAAAGAAGCAAGAGCCCATGTTGTCAAAGGCAGGAAATGGAGCAAAGAGATCGCCCTTCATGCCAACCAACAAACGAGGGATATCCCCCCACTTGACAAAATTTGCACTATAGCAAAGGTATGCAAGAGGAGGCGCAACTTCGTTAAGGCAAAAGACCCATGCCCGAAAGACCCAATACCACAAGGTATACACAACATACAGGCCTAGTACGTATGCAAAATCGAAGACGACCCCAAACACCTTAGTTGTCACACTACTCGTAGTTAACTACACAACCCTAAGAGTTTTAGTCAATACGAAAGCTCGACCGACATCTTGTTCTAGGACACATTGACAAGGATGGGCATCAGCTCAGATAGACTGCATCAGTCCCTAGCTCAGTTGAGGGATTCTTGGTAGAGGCTGTCCAACCCATGGGCGCCATTACACTCCCAGTCACCATGGGCCAAAATGGTCGCACAACCACCACAATGACAAATTTCCTCATTGTGAGAGCTTCGTCCTTTTACAATGCCATATTGGGAAGACCAACCCTCGACAACTTGAAAATAGTAGCCTCCACCTACCATCTCAAAATGAAGTTCCCAACAACAGGTGGGATCAGTAAAGTAAAAGGAGAACAAACATTGGCGCGAAGTGTTCTATGTAGGAACTCAGGACTGTTTTCGCGGTGGACAAAGGGGAACAATCCCCCCTCGCCGTTGTCGCCTCTAGTGGAGGAGAAACGAGAGGTAGAGGCCAAATGAGGGTAGCATGTTGCAAGCCAAAGTAAATGGACCCCTGGAGATCGTAACATGGTACTTGTATCGCCCAAATGAGGGAAACCTCTGGCGCTAGAAGATAGTGAAGCATTAAAAGAACTATTAATAGACCATAAAGATGTATTTAACAAACTTAGAGGCTCAAGAATCAAAAATTGACAACGCAATCATCCAGCACAACCTCTGTGCAAACTCAGAAACTCATTCAGCATTGAGAAGTGCATGGCTGTAGTTGAAGAAATTGACAAACTCCTAGCAGCAAGCTTCATCAAAGAAGCGCACTACCCGGAGTGGCTTTTCAGCATGGTTCTTCTAAAAAAGGTCAACGGAAAGTGAAAAATATCCGTAGACTTTACCGACGTTAACAAAGCATGCCTTAAGGACAACTACCTGCTCCCCCGGACTGACATAATTGTAGACACCACAGTGGGCCATAAGGAGCTCAATTTCATGGATGCCTATTCAAGGTATAATCAGATAATGATGAGCATGGCGGATGAGGAAAAAATGACATTCATAACCGATAGAGATCCCTACTACTACCTGGTCATGTCGTTCAACCTGAAAAATGCTAGCATGACTACCAAAGGCTGATCAATAGAATGCTCAAGGAACAAATCGCAAGGAATATGGAGGTATATGTCAACAGCCTCTTAGTAAAAAGCAAGGAGGCCGCCCATCATTTGGCAGACCTTAGAGAGTCCTTCACAATTTTGCCCAAGTACAAAATGAAGCTCAACTCAACAAAATTCTGGGGTTCAGTGTTGAAAAGAGGCATCAAGACTAGTACCGAGAAGATAGATGCAATCCTGAACATGGCGCCACCAAAGACCATTAACGACATTCAAAGACTAACGGGAAAGATTGCCACCTTAAGTCGCTTCATAGCAAAGTGGACAGACAAATGCCTCATATTTTCCAAAGTCTTAAGGAAAACTCGCCCCTGGAATGAGGACTGTGATAGAGTCTTCCAAGAATTGAAGAAGTACTTGTAGCCCCCTTGCTAAAACAGTTGAACCAAGGGGATGTCTTGTATGTGTATTTAGCAGTATCACTGCACGCCAGCGACCCTTGTGAAATAGGAAGGAGGGAGCCAGGCGCCCGTTTACTTTGCAAGTCACGCCTTGAAAGGCACGGAAGTTCAATTGAGCCGGTGGTTGCCGCTAAAAGGTTGTGCCCCTACTTCCAAGCCCACGTGATCGAAGTGCTATCGAAGCATAAGCACCCCTTGGGAAAAATCCTGTAAAATCCAAATCTTCTGGACGGTTGGTAACCTGATCCATTTAGCTCAATGAGTTCGAGATCAATTATGCACCTCGAACCACGATCAAAGGGCAAGCCATTGCGGATTTTATAGTGGAACTCACCAAATTCTTGAAAGAAACGGTGCCAATAAGAGGCCAACCATGGGCAGTCTTTATAGTCGAGCTAAAGACGGCATCGGGATCCACATTGTCAAAGAAACAGGCCACAAGTACCACTACATGGCAAAGCTAGGCTTTAAAACAATAAAATGAAGCGGAATACAAAGCTCTGGTAGGAGGCCTTTCTACTACTAAAGCCGTAGGCGTTGACCAAGTAAAAGTGAAAGTCGATTCTCAAGTGGCAAAGCTCTAGCAAAAAAGGCACTAAGGATGAGTTAAAACTAGCCAAATCTATGCCCCGATCCTGCACTGCCCACCAAAAAAGGCAGAGCTCTAGCAAAAAACGCTCTCAAAGACGTCAAGCAGTTCACAAAAAGAAGCACATAGTGCCAAATCTATGCACCGATCCCACACTGCCCACCATAAGAACTAGTCTCCACCATGATGCCTTGGCCCTTTGCGTAATGGGGGCGTCGACCTTGTGGGACCATTCCTGCTTGAATGGGGTGCCAAACACTAGGTTGTAGCGGTACATTACTTCAGCAAGTGGTCGAAAGCAAAGGCCTTAACTACAATAACTGCAAGAGCCATCACAAGATTCCTATGGAAGAACGTGATGTGCAGGTTCAAGATCCCCAATACCATAATATCAGACAGTAGCTGGCAGTTTGACTTTGAGCGCTATAGAGAGTGGTGTCAGAAACTCAAAATCAAAGTAAAGTACTCCTTCTTAGGGAACTCTCAAGCGAATGGACAAGCTAAGTCGACAAACAAGTCCATGCTCGACATCTTGAAAAAGAAGTTGAGTAACCAGAAGGGTGAGTGGACAAAGGAGCTCTCGAAAATACTCTAAGCCTACAAGACTTTGGTAACTACACCAACTGGCGTAACGCCATTCAAGTTGGCCTTTGAAAACTAAGCTGTAACTCACATAGAAATTGACTTACCTGGATACAGAATCGACCATTTCAACCAAACTGGGAACAATCAAGCCCTATGTGAGTAGATAGACCTACTAGAGGAGAGTAGGGAGGCAACAGACACTCGGAATGCCCACCACAAAAGGAAAGTAAGTAGTACTTTAACAAACGGGTAAGGTCCTAATTGTTTGTTACCCAGATGACTAACACGAGAGGGGGGTGAATTGGGTTATATTAAAAAATTAATACTTATAAACCAAATATACAATAAAAAATATAACCAGAATATAAAGCATCAGGAAATATAAAGAGTAAGGGTAAGAAGAAGCAAACTGAGTACTTTAATGAGGTTCAGCCCCACTGCCTACGTCCTCGCCTCAAGCTACTCCTTAAGGATCCCAAATTCACTATTCAATCTCCTTCAGGTAGAGATAGAAACTTATTATACCTTTGAGTAATACCGCTATAAAGAATTCGTGTAGAACACCCTCTACACTTGCAATTACCTCACACTTGGTGATTCAACTATTCCCTATGTAGAACACTTTATACATACGCAAGGGTTATACGCACCCTCTTACAAATACAAAAGCTCATAGTGGGTAGGTTATCAGAATATACTCCTCAATGAGTGAGATAAAAACAATACAGTGCAACCTATATCTCTCTCACAATGAACAAGGATTAAGGCACAAAACTTAGAGAAAGGAGAATGAGAGTTTTGAAAGAATGATGTAAAACTTAGCAATTGATATGTAAGCTCTTGTTGTTATTTTTGCAAAACTCAATTGAGCTATTTATAGGCAAATGAGTCTTCATATTCAAATTTAAAAAGGTTCACATGTCAAATAAGAGCACTATTCACTTTTCAAAAGATTCAAATAAAAACATCTTCTTTTTATATTTGTCAAAGACAACTCCATTCATTTTTCAAAGAAATCAAACCCAATCTTTTACTTTTCATACATGATAAAATGAGCATGATTTATTTTTCAAACCAAATCATTTTTTTTTTTGCATATGTTAAAAAAATACACAACCACCTTTCAAGATTTTCAAACAAATCATCTATCTTTTACATTTGTCAAAAAAACACACAACCACCATTCAAGATTTTCAAACAACACATGCACATGTTAAAGATGACAATCAATCATCTTACAAATTCAAATCTTTATGCATATGTGGAAAAATAATAATAATTTTCGAAATTAAATATTTTAATAAAGTTATGCAAATGTAAAAAATGCAATTTGATGCTTTATGAGAAAATATTAATTTTGAACCTTAATCTAATTTCAAATTTTAAGCAATGTACAAAAATTACTCTATGAGTTTCATTTATAGACTTATTCTTCTTTTTGCTCATGCTTGATTTCTTGATGTGCTTAGCTCTCTTCATGCGTGACAACTTGAGCTTGAGTGTTGAATTTATTTGTTATCATCAAAATCTATACATACATACAAAATTTGAAATCTTGGATTCAACAATCTCCCCATTTTTTATGATGACAAATACTTAGTAGAAATCTGCGACCTATAGTAATACTTAAGCTTCCCCTGAAAATATGCGTTAGTTTTTCAAATAAAATATAGACATGATTCTAGTATATATAATAGAGTAGTATAATACTAGTATAAGACTTATCCCTCTTTTGGTATCATTAAAAAGGAACCGCAATTGGTTTAGTAAGATTTCTTAACGCAATAACTAATAACTAAATAAAACGATGCGTTAGTAGAAACTATAGAGAGTTGAATAAATGGAACCACCCGTTTCCGATAAAAGCTGCAAAGGCTGAGGCCTAAATTTATCGTCTCGGTGCAGAAGAAGAATCAAATTTGCTTGATGTTGTTGACAAATTAATTATTATCGAGATTTGGTGTGGAAGGAGATTTCTTCCCGCGTCCGTGTTCGACAAAACCTGTATAAGCTGGAGGCCTAGCTCTGGCAATTTAGTGCGAAAGGAGATTTTGTAGAGAGTTGAATAATTAGAGTTACTCGTGTCTGACAAAACCTGCAAAGGCTGGAGGCTTAGCTTTAGCAATTTAGTGCGAAATGAGATTTTGTAGAGAGTTGAATAATTAGAGATTTCGTAGAGATTTGAAAGCTTTCGATTTCTGTTTAAATGATCATTTTCACCTATCGAATACTCACAAGAAAAATCTCTTATTCCTCATTGATCAAGTATCTGTTTATTCAAAACGACAGAATGGCGGAGAAAATTTCTTCTGATAATCTTCCGGATTTGAACCAAGAACCATCTCAATCAGTCATCTCTCCCATCTTATCCAGCATATCTTTTAAGTTAACTAAGTAAGATTTGAAGAGATGATAGTGTGTATTGTTCGTATTTTCATCTCTATAAGAGCAATCCTTAACTTTATCTAATTTATATCAAATCTTCTTATCTTCTTTGCAATTCTCCTGCTTTCTCATTCTACAAATTTTTAATGGTTCATCAATTTCCCTTCAGTACTTCTCATAATCAATCTATTTCTGCTTCTATCGTAGGTGCCATGAAGCAACAAGAGACTGATTTAGCTAATAAATCAGATCATGACGCCATTTATGAGCTTGTGGGTCTCGAGACTCGATACTCATCATCCATTGTTGTTTTTTCCGCTCGGTTGCAGTCCAAAACTCGCGAAATTGAGAAGTTTAGCGAGACTGTCTCTGTACTTCAACGACTTGTTTATGAGTCAAATAGAAAAATAGTAGAGTTAAAGCAACAGAATAGGGATTTAAAATTCTTACTTGCCTCTTCATTTTGACTGCCTAATCCTTTATATGAGAATAATATGTCGATCTATGAAAAGCAAATGCAGTTGAAAGATGAGGCTAGAAGTCTCAAGTTTTTGTAAGTTATTTGAGATAATGGAATAAAAATATTCAACAGATATTTATGATATACATCATTCATATTTCTCTTCTAATCATGCATAATCTATCTTCTAGTAGGGGTTTTGTGAAAATGTCCGCCAATTGATCATGTGTGCTTGTAAATTCTAGTACAATATCACATTTCTGTATATGATCTCTAAGAAAATGATATATAATTTCAATATGCTTAGTCCTAGAATGTTATATTGGGTTCTTTGAAAGATTTATAGCACTTATATTATTACATTTGATTGAAATGTGATTATACATAAGTTTAAAATCCTCCAGCTGTTGTTTCATATAAAGAACTTGAGCACAACAACTACCTGCAACAACATACTCTGCTTCAGCAGTAGATAATACAGCAGAATTTTGTTTTTAACTAAACCATGAAACGAGTGCATGACCTAAAAAATGACATGTTCTACTAGTACTTTTTCGATCAACTTTGCAACCAACATAATCTGCATTTGAATAACTAATAAGATCGAAAGAAGTATGCTTAGGATACCATAATCTGAGGTCAATGGTATTAGCAAGATATCTAAAAATCCGCTTAACTGCAATCAAACGAGATTGTTTTGGAAATGATTGAAAATGTGCATATAAACATACACTGAACATAATATCAGGTCTACTAGCTGTCAAATATAACAAACTACCAATCATACCTCGATATACATTTGAGTCAACTGGCTTACCGCTTTCATCTTTATCAAGTCTAGTGGTTAAACTCATTGGTGTTCCAATTACCTTCGCACATTCCAACTCAAACTTTTTGAGTAACTCTTTGATATCTTTTGACTGATTAATTAATGTTCACTTTTTGCTTGCTTGATTTGCAATCCGAGAAAGAAATTAAGTTCTCCTATCATACTCATTTCAAATTCTTCCTGCATACTCTTAGCAAAATTTTGGCACATATTTTCATTAGTAGCACCAAATATTATATCATCCACATAAATTTGAACTAAAAAAATATCATCCTGTTCATATTTGATGAAAAGAGTTGTATCGATCTTTCCTCTTGAAAAACTTTTTTCAATTAAAAAACCACTAAGCCTCTTATACCAAGCTCTAGGAGCTTGTTTAAGTCCATATAATGCTTTTGTGAGCTTAAAAACATGATTAGGAAAAATATGATTTTCAAAATCTAGAAGTTACTCAACATATACCTCTCTATTTATAAAACCATTTAAGAAAACACTTTTAACATCTATTTGAAAAGGTTTGAAATTTTTATATGCATATGCAAGTAATATTTGGATAGCTTCTAATCTTGCGACAAGTGCATACGTTTCATCATAATCAATTCCTTGCTCTTGATTGAAATCTTGAGCTACAAGTCGAGTCTTGATTCTAGTGATGATTCCAGACTCATCTTTCTTATTTATAAAAATCCATTTTGTTCCAATAACAGCATAATTTTTAGGTCTAGGAACAAGTGTCCATACATTATTTCTTTCAAATTGATTTAGCTCTTTTTGCATAACTAGAATCCATGATTCATCAATAAGTGCTTCATCAATATTTTTGAATTCAATTTGAGATAGAAAAGTAGTGTGATTACAAATATTTCTAAAAGATGATTGAGTACTTACATCTCGTGAAGGTTCTCCTAAAATTTGTTCCACTAGATGATCTTTCATATGTTTTCACTGTTTGCTTGCATCTTGTACTAAATCTTGATGATCTTTTCTGATGTCTCCATGTTGGAATTCTTCCATTGTAGTCTCTTTGTTGAGATTAAGACTATTTGTGTTATTTGTACCTTCTGGTTCTTCATCAATAGATTTCTTAGAAAGTATAGGGTTAGATTCATCAAATACTACATGCATAGATTCTTGTACAGTCAAAGTCTTTTTATTGAATACTCTATAAATTTTACTATTTGTTGAATACCCAAAAAATATACTTTCATCAGATTTTACATCAAATTTTCCTAAATTATCTCTGTCATTGAGTATAAAATATTTGCATCCAAATACATGAAAGTAACCAATGTTGGATTTTTTCTCATTCCAAAGCTCATAAGAGATTTTATCTAAGTTAGACCTTAAAATAACTCTATTTATAACATAACATACAGTACTTACCGCTTTGGCCCAAAAATAACTAGGTAAATTATTTTCATTAAGCATTATTCTTGCCATTTCTTGAAAAGATCTATTCTTCCTCTCTAGTACCCCATTTTGTTAAGGAGTTCAAGGAGCAGAGAAATTATGTAGAAAACCATTTTCATTACATAAAAACTCAATATCTTTATTGACAAACTCTTTCCCCTTGTCACTTCAGATGTTTGAAATAGTATAACCCTTTTCTTTTTGAATTCTCTTACATAGCTTAGTAAAGGCATTATGTACCTCATTTTTATGAGCGAGAAAGATGACCCAAGTATATCTAGAAAAATCATCAATAATAACAAATGCATAATATTTTCCTCCTAGACTCGCAACTCTGTTTGGTCCAAAAAGGTCCATGTGTATTAGTTGCAAAGGTCTAGTAGTGGAAATATGTTTCTTGATTTTGAAAGAAGTTTTTATTTGTTTACCAAACTGGCATGCATAACAGATTTTATCTTTAAAAAAAGTTTACTTTTGGCAAACCTCTTACATGATCATTTTTAAAAGTTTGGAAATAAGTTTCATGTTTGCATGACCTAACCTTCTATGCCATAACCAACTATTTTCATGTTGAACTGATAAACAAATAGTATCTTGTGAGGCAATTTCTTCAAATTCGATTGTATATACATAATTGTTTCTAAGAGCAATAAAACAAATATTGCAATCATGATTATTCAAAATAATACACTTATCCTTTTTGAAAGTAATTGTAAATCCTTTATCACATAATTGACTTATACTCAAAAGATTATGTTTTAGACCATCAACAAGTAGAATATCTTCAATTATGAGAGAAGACTTCTTACCAACTTTACATATTCCCATGATATTCCCTTTTGAATTGTCTCCAAATGTTACGTGTCCTTCTTCTTTAGAAGTGAGGTCAATGAATTTAGTTTTGTCTCCTGTCATGTGTCTTGAGCATCCGTTGTCTGAAAACCATCTACTTTTATCTGTAGAAGACTTCATGCATACCTACAAAAGCAATTAAAAAAATTCTTGGTACTCAAATTCTTTGGGTCCTTTATTTATTAGTATTAGAAGAAATAAGATTCTTTGGTACCCATATGGTCCTAATAGTCATTGTATATTTTCTTCTAATAAGACAAGCATGATAATTATGACAATTTCTATTACAAAATTACAAATAACATATAACATATTTGAAAACCTTGAGTGATTGTAATAATATTTTTCTTTGAAAAATCTATTTTTATGAAAAGAATTTTGAGAATCTGATTTTGATTTAGTCGAATTATCAAAAAAACATTTTTAGGGTTTGAGTTTTTCTTTTGGCATATATCACACGTTCACCTTATCAAAAACACATTTTTGACTACCAAGAAGTTTTTCAAAATTTCTTTTTCCATTTGTAAAGATTTTTTAACAATCTTTTCTAAATCAGCCACTTTCTTTTTCAACTCATCATTTTCATCTTTTGAAACTATATTATCTTTTCTTAAAATATCAATTTCATTTGTTAAAGAATAATTTTTCTTTTTTAAAATGGTATACATGATACCCAATTTTTCAAGTTCCTTATATGCTTCTTCTAAAATATTTTGCAATTCTTCATAAAAAGGATTTTCAATATTTTCAAAATTTGTTACCTCAAAGTCATCTTTAGCCATAAGACAAAGATTTGCAGATTTTTCATTGCTTGCGTTGCTGTCTGAGCTACTTGAATCATCATCCCATGTAGCTTTCATTGCTTTCTTGTCCTTGTATCGATCTTTTTTTAGCAAGGGACAATCTACCTTGATATGTCCTGGATTTTTGCATTTATAACAAGTGAAGGAGTCATTTTTACATGTATCTTTGATGGAAAACTTTTTGAAAGGTTTCATTGAATGAGCTTTATTTTTCTTTAAGAATCTCTGAAATCTTCTTGTGATCATTACAATTTCTTTATCTTTGTCATCGTTTTCCTCATCTTCATCGCTTTCACTTTCACTTTCATGGGGAACAGTTTTGAGTGCCAAGTTCTTCTTTTGCTTTCCTTCTTCTTCTCCTCTTTTCAATGTGTACTCATGAGTAAGAAGTGACTCAATGAGTTCATTTACTTCGAATTTTTTTAGGTCTTTAGTTTCAAGAATCGCCGTCACTTTCAATTCCTAACGTTTTGGAAGAGAGTTGATAATTTTTCTTATTATCTCTAAGTTAGAATAAATTTTTCCAAGAGCTGTCAAGCTATTTATAATGTTAGTAAAATGAGTATACATAGAAGAAATAGATCCATCATCAATCATTTTAAATATTTCATATTCATGTATAAGAATATAAATTTTTGATTTTTTGACTTGCAAAATTCCTTTATAAGTTACTTCCAAGTTATCACAGATTTTCTTTGCTGTCCTGCAAGTTATTATTGTGTTAAATTCATTGTCATTGAGAGTATTATACAGAAGATTCATAGCTATTACATTCACTATATAAAGTCTATCATTTTCACGATCAAACTCTTCTTCTTCCTTGTTGACCTTTACTCCATCAACAATTTTTGTTGAAATATAAGACTCATTTACAATACATTTCCAGATTTATCGACCTTGAGACTGGAGAAATATTCTCATTTTAACTTTTCAAAAAAGTATAATTGTCTCCACAAAATAGCGGAGGCCGACTACGGGATTGAGAATGTAGCTGCAATATTAGTCATATGATCTTAACTCAACAGATAATTAATCTTATAATAGAGCCATTGCTCTGATACTAATTGTTGCCCAGATGACTAACACAAGAAGGGGTGAATTGAGTTATATTAAAAATTTAATACTTATAAACCAAATATACAATATAAAATATAACTAGAATATAAAGTAGCAGGAAATATAAAGAGTAAGGGTAAGAAGAAGCAAACTCAGTATTTTAATGAGTTTCAGCCTCACTGCCTACGTCCTCACCTCAAGCTACCCCTTGAAGATCCCAAATTCACTATTCAATCTCCTTCAGGTGGAGATAGAAACCTATTACACATTTGAGTAACCACCGCTACAAAGAATTTGTGTAGAACACCCTCTACACTTGCAATCACCTTGCAATCACCTCACACTTGATGATTCAACTATTCCCTGTGTAGAACAACTTCTACACACACAAAGGTGTTATACGCACCCTCTTACAAATACAAAAGCTGATAGTAGGTAGGTTATCAGAATACACTCATAAACAATGATTAAGGCACAAA
Source organism: Platycarya longipes (assembly GCA_036559045.1). NCBI lineage: Eukaryota > Viridiplantae > Streptophyta > Magnoliopsida > Fagales > Juglandaceae > Platycarya > Platycarya longipes. The sequence continues at coordinate 13,199,326 of CM071801.1, forward strand.
ATTTAGAGAAGATAGAATGAGAGCTTTGAAAGAATGATGCAAAACTTAGAAATTGATTCAAATTTGAAAAGGTTCACACATGTTAAAGATAACTCCATTAATTTTTCAAAGAAATCAAACCTAATTTTTTACTTTTCATATTTGACAAAATGAGCATGATTTATTTTCCAAACCAAATCATCTTATTTTTGTATATGTCAAAAAAATACACAACCACCTTTTAAGATTTTCAAACAAATCATCTATCTTTTGCATTTGTCAAAAAACACACTACCACCCTTCAAGATTTTCAAATAACACATGCACATGTTAAAGATGACAATCAATTATCTTACAAATTCAAATCTTTATATATATGTGGAAAAATTAATAATAATTTTTAAAATTAAATATTTTAATAAAGTTATGCAAATGTAAAAAATGCAATTTGATATTTTATGAAAAAATTTTAATGTTGAGCCTTAATCCAATTTCAAATTTTAGGACATTTATAAAATTACTCTGTGAGTTTCATTTGTTTCATTTGTAGACTTATTCTTCTTTTTGCTCATGCTTGATTTCTTTATGTGCTTACATCTCTTCATGCGTAGACAACTTGATACGAAACTTGAAACCTTGAGTTATCTCTTTTCATGCAAATGTTTTATTTGTTATCATCAAAATTTATACGTAATACGAAACTTGAAACCTTGGGTTCAACATTGTTCAAAGTCAGTGATCTAGTCTTAAGGGAAATAGGCGTAACCACCCAGGACGAGGGAAAACATGTTGCATGAGCCTACATGGTCATCGCTGGCAACTGCCCAAGGTCATACAAACTTAAGAATAGTGAGGGAAAGGAGCTGCCACACCCGTGGAATGCTGAGCACCTTAAAAGGTTCTCTATCCATATTAGTAGTCTCATGCAACATTTTGCTTTTTTATTTTCAATCAAATAAAATGCTTCTAGGCTCTCCATCGAAGTCCTCAAGCCCTTTCATTGAATAAAATGCCCCTAAGTTTACATTTTCTTGTGACTGTTTCCAATTAGTGTTAAAAAGTAGGTTTTCAAGTGAGCCACGAAATGGGCATGGAGGCCAAATCGTTAAGTGCTCGCAAGACAAGCTCTTGCACTCAAAGTGGTACCAATATCAAAATGGGCATTAAGGCCAACTAGCCCCACGAACCCCTCAATACTTATGGGCTCGCAAGACAAGCTCTTGCAGTCAAAATGGTGCCAATATTGATTTGGGCATAGAGGTCAGTCAACCTCACAAACCCCCTCAACACTTAGGCGCTCATAAAACAAGCTTTTGCAATCAAAATGGCACCAATATCAAATTGGGCATGGGGCTAGCCGACCCCCATGACTCCTTTAACACTTATGTGCTCGCAAGATAAGCTCTTGCAATCAAAATGACGCCAATATCGAATTGGGCATGGAGGTTAACCGGCCTCATAACCCCCCTCAACACTTGCAATCACAAGAAAAATTCTTGCAATCAAAGTGGCACCAATATCGAATTGGGCGTGGAGGCCAGCCGACCCCACCCTCTCAACACATATGTACTGGCAAGACAAACTCTTGCAATCAAAATGTCGCCAATACCAAATTGGGTGTGAAGGCTAGCCGGCCCAGCAAACCCCCTCGACACTTAAGCACTCGTAAGACAAACTCTTGCAATCAAAATAATGCTGAATTGGGCATGGAGGCCAGACGGTGCCACAACCCCCTCAACACTTAAGTGATCACAAGACAAACTCTTGTAATCAAAATGACACCATTTCTAATTGGGGGTAGAGGCCAATGGCCCCACAACCCCGTCAACACTTAAGTGCTCACAAGATAAGCTTTCGAACTAAAGGAAATGTTAAGAAACCGGATGGGCGTGGAGACCAAACGGCCCCACGACCCTCTTAGGTGAAAAACACTAAAGGGAATGGGAGCGGAGGTCACTAGTCCCTGTAACCCTCAAGTAAACACTAAGCGTGCAGAGACTATAAAAGCCCTGAGACCCCCATTGCCCAAAAGAAAATTGAATAAAGCATGAAAGGCCAACAGACCTACAAGGAAACACATCCTCCAACAAATCTACAAGAAAAACATGTGCCAATTGTACCAACTACACACAGAGGCAAACAAAATAATTCCCAACAACACATAAACGATGGGAGTGGCCACACAAGGATTCACCAAATGGTGCCAGTTAGATATTTAAAGTCTCAAGAAAAATATTAAAGGCATTGTCCAAACAAGCATTAAAGCACGCTCCAAAACATGAGGGCCCCGAAAATATAAACCTTAAAAATGTATATAAAAGAAGGAGACGTCATTTGGATGGAGGCGATTGCGGGAAGGCATTAAGGTATCTTCGCCTAACTGAAGGTCTCCACAAGTCTGGTAGAGTGAAAGTCAAGCCTGAAGTCTTTATCCTTTATCTTCACATCCGCCAAATTAGCCCGAGAGTTTTCTAAAAGATATGACCTCATACGGGCAAGCCCCACCTCGTACGCACCCTTGTCCTTCCTCCATTGTTCACGTTGCTTAAGGAGAGAACAATTCTTGTTAGTAATCTTATCCTGCTCCAGGTCGGAGCGGTTCTTGCGGTAGCCCTTAAACTCAACCTCCAAACTTTTAACTTGCCCTTGGAGCTCGGACAACTGTGTGTCTTTCTCATGGTGCTCTACATGCCATGCCTTCTTTTCCTTCTAAACTCTTTGGCCTTCGCAGTGTGCTTCTCCACGCGAGCTTTCAAAACGATCGCAAACACCTCGCATTTCCTCTTGGACTCAACCAAGTTGTGCTGAGCAGCTTCGAACTCATTTCGGGCCTGCAAAGGACACTGTGGCCACCTCCGCCACCTTCAAAGAAAAGTCATTGTGGGAGTGGAGGTTCTGGGTGCGGAGAATCTCCACCCACAAGTTATACACCTCCACATCTACCACCAAGGTGTGCACATCGTCATCCATCAGATCCAAATGACACCGCAACTCCTCAACCAGCTGATTCAAGCAGTTGATCTCCCCCCTTGCATAGAAGGAGAAGGTCCTGCGCTGGTGGACCCTCAACCTCTAGCTCGGCCTTATCCTTAACTAACCACTCCGCTAGGGTGTCGACTTGCTGCATATAGGCACAACTACAGGAATCATACTAGGGATAACATCCCTCTCAAGAGAGCAGCCATCTCCGTATTTGACCTTAAAAGCTGAGGGTTGAGCCGGGAGTCTTCACCTTCTGTGCCACCACCCTCCAAGCCAGCCGCGCCATCCCTGATGAGGAACCTAAGAACAATGGGCGGCCAAGTCCTAGGCCAATAGCATCGATGTCCCCACCCACAGACACCTCCTGCTCCTTGTGAAAGACAACCTCTTCAACTTTTGTGAAGTCCAAAGCCTCGACATGCCCGCCCGCAGACACCTCCCGCTGTTCTTGAAAAACTTCTTCTTTAGCCTCTGTGTGGGTGGCGACCTTCCACCCTGGTCGAGGGAAGCATCTTCTTCATTTCTCCCATGAAGGACAACCTCTCCCCTACCCTCCTCACAAGGCAAACCAATACCATATCTATCACTCTAGAGAGAAGCCTATACTCCAGCAGTTGGCACCTTAAGGGGCGATGCGTCAACCTCTCTGCCAAAAGACGAAGAGGATGGTGAGGGAATCGACATCGTTTCTTGGTGAGTGAGGGGAGTCTCCCCACCAAATGTGGTTGTAAGGGGAGTGTCGCACAGTTATGCGCCCCAACGTCTTGAACATCCACCCTGTAGATTGGTGGAAAGGGGGTTCTTAGTGGCACCTTTTCCAGCAAGCACCATGGCAAACCCAGAGAAAACATTGCCATACTTAATGCGAGGGGCTGATAGTGGAAATAATAGGAAACTCAAAGGAAGGGGTACCTGTAGAGGGCGCAGAATCATATGCAAACGACAAGTCAGTGGCAACCAACTCCATCAGCAATGTAGGATTACTAAGACACGGTGTTTGGGGTGGCAGCATCCTTGATGCAGGTGTAATAGCCTGAGCGGTGCCCTTGCCGATCCCTAGGGTTGGCTAAGCTCTAGCTTTCACACAAACCTCGACACGAGGTCGTTTAATTTCAGGCCCCCAATCTAGGAAGCACTCCTATTTATAGGAAGAGGAATAAAGGAATAGCCTTTAGGTTGCGCCCCTAAATATGGCTGCGCTTGGGAAAGGTAAAGAATCTATCAATACTAGTTGGAGACAAAGAGGTCTTTCAATCATCCCTATCATGATCTTTTTTGGCCCACTCGTGAGCCACATCGACCTGAGCCTACTAATGGTTCGTGAGGTTCAAAGTCAAGGAGTGATCGTCCTTAATCTCTCCCCAATTGGCCTTCACCGTAAAATCATAACCACGGCCTGAAATAGAGAAAAAAACTTGGTGTACCATTGCTTGGTGTTAGAATAACGCCCTTCAAAGGTGGCCAAGGGCTGCCTTGACGCAGAATCTGCAAATATTGCCTGGAAGCACCAACACACTATAAAAAGAAAGGAATTCATGGGCTATCAAATTGAGGTAATCATCCCCGAGAGGCACCAAAACCCTACGAAAAACCACACATGATTCGCCATGACTTGTTGTGAAGTTGGGCAGGAGAAATCTATAGGAAGTCCATACGTCATGATCTAGACAAATGAAAGGAAGGAAGAGCCCATTGGAGAAGGCCCCAATCGTAAGGGTCATATCCCCAATGTAGCCTTCCCGGTCGATACATACCACTTTAGGAACGAACATATCGACACCTTCAGGAATTTTGTACAACTGGCAAAACGTCCACCAAGTCTTCGACAGTCTGGACAGAGCGCCAAGAGAACCCCTCGAAGGTAGGATGCCGGTGAGACTGAGAAGATTCGACCTTAGATTTTGGGGAAGATTTGGAAGGTTGAAAAGAAGAGTTAGGGTTCGGTGAGGAAGAATGCCAAGAAAACCATAAAGGAAAACGTGAAGAAAAACTAGAGAGAGAAGAACGCGAAGAAAACTAAGAAAGGCAAAAAGAAAAGGAAAGTGACAGTTTCTTAGCAATTAATAGGCGAATTTTGCCATCATTATCCACCTTGGGAAGACAGGGAGATGTGACAGCTGCGAAACGCTCTCTAGGAAAGGGAGCATCGCGTAGGAACGAGTGTGTCTGGCACACGCCTTGAATGCACAACACGGTGGATAATGACACGCATCGCGTAGGAACGACACGAATGATACATGCAAATACTAGCAGGGTAGGACAAACCCATGGGTTCCAGCAGGCTGGAGCCAATGGGCTAGCAGGGTGGAAACACAGCCCACAAGAAGCCTAGATCTAGCGAGGTAAGTAGAAATGCCCGTAGAGCCCAGATCTACAAAGGGGGCTTAAAGAATAGGAGTTGGAGGCAACACAAAACACACCCATATGCCAATTAAAACCGCAATGGACATAGGGGTACAGATATTTGTGTGCTCCATTTGGCCCAGCCCATGCCTAAAAATCTGGTCCCAAGTGCCCACAAGCCACATGCCGGATAGTTAGAGCCCACAGACCACAAATAAGTAAGGATAACTTACAGACCACAAACGTTGATAACCATTTCAAACCGCCATTCGAAATATAAACGACCCCGAATGGATAAGGACCTTCAAACTATATATCTCTTATCTCCCAAATGATAGGGTTCATCTCCCTCTAGAATGCAGGGATCATGAACAATATAAATTCAAGTGAGCAATCAAAAGTGGTTATCGCCAATTTATCCTCCTCTATAAATAACCTCTACGAGGTAAGGGATCATTCATTCGATTCTGGATATACACTTCACTCATATCCGTCACTGACTTAGGCATCGGAGTGTCCCCCGAGCATCCAGCACCGTCCCTTTTCAATTCTTACAAGTCAACCGTGCAATTGGTTCTAGTGGTGTGAAACACGTCCTTTACACCTACATTATCATAGCAACCAGGCAAAATTTTGCAAAGTTACCTCTTATTATTGAGTAAATGGGCGGCGAAATAGAGGTGGGAGTCACGGGTGCTAGGCGAAAGGGAGGGTGACGCAGGTGTTGGGCGATGAGTGGTTCCCATGAACTCCTCCCTCCTGTTTGAAATGGTATGTGGGGCAAACAGGCTTGGTGGCGATGGTCATAGGCAGGCCAACAAGCCGCCAATGCTAGGTGACGACAGGGACGATGATGCTCAAGGGTGCTAGGCGACGAGAGGGAGGGAGAGGGATGCCGGAGCGGGTTGGGTTCAATACAAAAATGGGTCATTGTGTTCAAATTCACTTTCATAAGGAAGGGATGGAAAAAGACATCGACATAAGATGTGGGTTGTGTGATGAACAATGGCGGTTCCGTAGCAAAACTCCTTACTTATATAAAACCAAGAGAGTTTTGGCAAAATTCAAGCATTTATTTTTATGAAATAGAGATAGGAAGAGAGTTTAGATTAAAAATGGACCTTGCATGGAGTGCTTCCCTTTGCACTTATCATTGTTCTCGTCGTTTGGTTGTAAATTATTTTCCTCTCATTCACACCAAAAGATAGTTATAACCAAGCTAACAAAACAAATTGGATGAGTAAACTAACATTTGGGTACAAGAATGAAAAAAAAGAGCAAGTCACTAACCTACTCCAATAAAGTTGGTCCTTGCATATAGATTCCCAAAATTAACAAAAACGAAAAAAAAAAAGTACCCCTTTTTATTCAGCACATCCAAGACTACAAAAAATTAATCCCCAACACCAGAAAAAAGATTGCACCTATTGATCTAAAATGTTTGGAATAAGATAGTAACTATTAGCTTCAATGTTTAAAATAATGTAGAACATAAACATCTTGGTTACTATATTTTTCAAAAGTGATTGTATTACAAGTAAACAACAATAACGTTTTATATTTTCGACCATGTGGATTGTACTAACAATTTCATTAAAACTACCAACATTTTAGTCATTGTTAACGAGTAAAAGACAAACATTCCAAAATTTTTGCTACAATGGTAGTCTTATCAATTTCCCATGAAATGGATCAAAAATAGTTTATTTGGGATGAAAAGAGAGTTACCTTGAGAAGTAGTAGTCCACAAGGGTCAGCCAAAGAACTCAAATGACTAAGATAAACAAAAAAGACTCAGTTATTTGTCCTCAAAACATCTCCCATAAGAACCATTGAAGCTTTTCTCTCTATCAAAATGTGAGAAAGGGTCAGTTTGAGGATTTTGAAAGGGACAGAGACTTCGTAATCTTCATGTCCTGTTACCGATACAGTCCATGTAAGTGCCACTATATTTGCGGCAACCCAATTAAGAACTTATAATCAACCAGAAGTCATATCAAATGAAAAAGGAAATATGAGAATATTTGGAACTAAACCACCAAAAAGATAAGACGAACGAACTGATAAGTTATTTGGAGATTGGATGATCAAGCTGTTACAGGTTCTGAAGATAATAACCAGCTGAAGAAGAAACCATATTTATATGGCTCTATCTAAATTCACTTCAAAAAATCTCAAGAATCCATCATCCAAATATTACAAATCTAGCTAAAAGATTAAGAAAAGAAAGCGGATCATATCATAAAAGAAAAACCCAGCTGCAGAGCCAATCCAATGGTGTGAGATAAATTTAAACCAATAGTCTACTCATCACTCTAAACTAAAATTGGGAATTGGGACTTGGGAATACCTATGGGCAGAATGCGTCTCTCATTCTTCAGCGTCTACGGTCGCCACCTCGTCGAAGCCAAGTATCACCCTCTCTCTCTCTCTCTTGCCCTCCCTCTGTTTCATTCCTCAGCGTCTACGGAATGATGCAGTTGTGAAAACCAACGCCTATGTATCCTTTTTAAACCACCTAGCTTTTTATTTTCTAGCCGTTGGGATTTGTCTCGTCATTACGGTGGGACTAATGGACAAAATGTTTTCTTCGGTTTTAAATATCTTCTTTTTTTTTTTTTTTGATGAATTTGTTTTTAAATATCTACTAGCGTAATTTACCTTCTAAAATTTAGCCGTTAACTATTCTTAAATTTTTGAAGTGCAACGACTACATGTATTATGTATACGTATCCTTCCCTACTTGTTACTAATTTTATGTCTTGCAAATTTTTAGCCGTTAAGTTACTAGTAATTTTGCATTTGTGAAGAAAATATTTAAGATCTTTTTTTTTTTTTTTGAGGATTTTTACCTTTGATAGATATGAATTCACAGATTCCACTCCCACCTAAACGATCAAGATTCCCCTCTCAAAAGTTTTTCGTTCCATCTTTTGATGTATGTAATGAAGTAGTGTCAAGAACAGGTAGCAATCATTGCAATATATCGAAATATATACATCCAATTGAAAGAGAAAACCAAAATCACATTTCTGAGACAGCAAGCTTTTCTGGGTGGCAAGATCTCATTATCATACACTTACAATTAAACATCCCTTATTGTCCTCCTTAACATAGACTAGATCCCCAATATCCTATTCATAAAAATCTTGTTGCAAGGGATTCTGCGTACTAATATGCGCATCCATCCAATGTGATTGGTCAAATTGGTCTACAAATTGAAAGTAGCCAAGAGGCATATATTGCTGCACAGATCAGTTCACAAATCTGCTTATATGTAGTATTTCTCTTCTTGACATCATCTTTGTTAATCGGAAGCATTTCCCCTTCTTATTAGCAAGCTTTCTATGATCAGTTATCCAATAATCAGGCGATCAATATCTAAAACATCGAATAATTAAATCAATTCTCATTGAAAGTCATTTCTGTCATAAAATAACTCATCACAAATAATCATTTTTTTTATCATAATGTTAAGTATACACTTGTCATTGTTATGTCCCAAAGCATATTATGTACAGAGACGGGTCATGACTACAGACTATACAAGTGTTAAGGGCTATCTAATTTGAGTTTGATGGATTTATCGGTATTATATATATGGTTTAGTTGCCTGTGCCAGTACTGAGCAACAGACCGTTAAATTTCAGGGTGGGGATCGCCTATATAGCTCATACAAACATATTCCAAGTTAGAAAATTCTTTATAATTTAGATATCGATTAAACTATTTATACTTAAAATTCAGCAAATTAAATACTTACTAATTATATTGGTCAATATATAATATTCAAGTCCAATATATTAATATATATAACTTCATAAAAAGAATCTAAATATTTTCGGACTTATCTAAATTCCAAATAAACTTATCTGATATATTTTCGGACTTATCCAATATTTTTGGACTCGGAGTTTAAACTTTAAATTGGAGATTGATCATGTGGAATCAAAACAAACATTTCAGTGCTCCTACTAAAAAGTAAAAACCTCTCTCATAAACTTATATATATACAAATCGATCGAATACGTTTTAACTACTGAATGCATGCACTCCAATTTCAATTTATATAGTTTATCTACAGAGAAAGACCGAGACAAAGAGAAAACCATAGATATGCCTGCCAGGTACAGTCCTGTGTATCCCCCAATTCCTGCTGAGAAATACTACAATGCATTGATGCAAGCATATCTGGATCAACTCCAAGTCGACCTGCGTCGTCAGCGGCAACAACAACGATCCCAATCAACACATAAAGACGAGCCTAAAGGCAAAGAACGTACCTGCCCAAGTTATCGGTACCACTATTACTTCTGATGATTCTGCACCATCAGTACTTTCAGTGATGAGGAGGCCGTGATTATATAAATCTTGAGAATATTTATAAAAAAATATTTTAACTATAAAAAATTACATAAAAATAAATTTATAAATTACTGTAATTTGATAGGATTATAATTTACGTATCATATATCAATCCTTCAATTTGTAGATTTACTTTTTATATTCTCTTTATATCTGTAGTCGTGAATTTGTTCTATGGCACTTTTATTAAAGAGAAATGTTTGAGTAACAAACCGGGATTTTTTATTGTGGTTTTATATTTTTAAATTTTTTTTAAATGGTTAAAGATATATTTTATGATAATATTTTTATTTTTATTTTTTTCTTAAATTTTAAAAGTGTTAAAAAAGTAAAAAAAAAATCAAAAAAGAAATAATAATTTTACATAGAGTACGGAATTCCCAACTGAAAATCCGGATGTGTGAGTCTAGAATTACTCTTTATTAAATTTTTACTAACACATGCATCCATTTTCTCTGCTTTTGTTCAAGTTCTTGATGGAGGAGGATGATGCAGATTATTCAGAAGGATATCACTTCACTAGCACCGGTGGTCCGGGCTCTGGCAGACTTAGGAATTTATTTTAGTGATGACGAATTAGATTACTAATTAGTCTAAGTAAATTTAGTTATCATGAATGTATTAATGATATTTTCCTATCTACCTTTTTCTATTATTTTATTTTTTCATCCTGGAGTAAAAAATAAAAAATAAAAAGTCATTGTCATTGTTTTCCATGTATGTTAAGTTTAATTCACTTCTCGTAACGAGAAGGATTCTCTGTGTACTTTTATCAATATAATGAGAATGAATGATCGGAGATTTTGCCTCTTTTTATCACATCGCCAACAGTTTTATTGATTATTTCTTTCCTCTTTACAGTTTTTTGAACTTTTATAATTAGATTGACAACATCTTGTTTTGGATTATGCACCCAAAAAGAAAAGAGTTTTTGAAATTTTTTAATTGTGATAATAAGATTATTTGTAGTCAATATTGACTGTGAATAATCATTTCATTGATATTAACTAACTGTAAATAAATAAATTTTTTGTAACGCTGTACCATCTCATCTGACAAAATTTCTAATTTTCTGTCTAAACATCACTAAAATACAATATTTCTCAATTTGATATTTTTGACTTTTTCACTAATCATTGTAATTATTGTTTCAAATTTTAAAATAAAAGTATTATTAAAAATATTATTTTAATTTTATAATAAATTTATTCAACTTTTTCTTATTCACCTTTCATAATTCACCTTTCATAATTATTTTCTTATTAAAAATATTATTTTCTTGTTTCAAATTTATTCAAATAATTTTATTATCATTCAAAGAAATTTTAATCTTATCTCATTATCCACACATCGGTTAAGATCGGAATCATGTGAAGCCTTCACTTCTAATTTTTACTTTTCACTTTTTACGATTTTTCCTTCTTAAATACTTGTGTAGTCGATATATTTTTTATAAATTATTTCATCTTCATGTTTTTAGAAAGCTTGAGTTCATCAAGAATTGTAGTTAAATCTGTTTTCTCCGACAAATAAGGAAGTATATCCAAAGGAAATTCCTGGGGAGCAGACCGTTTGTCGCCCTCAAAGTGAGCAGCCCCCGCCGCCGCCTGTGGCGGTGGGCGACACCGCCCCCGCCATGGGGACCGGCTGATTCAAGCAACTTCACCCCTATGACGGCGAGCTCCGGTGTGCCCCTGGCAGCCTTAAACCCGTTTCGAACCCGTACGGGTCCGAAACGGGTTTAAGGCTGCCGAGGGCACACCGGAGCTCGCCGGAGCTCGTCGTCGTAGGAATGAGGTCGCCTGAGTCTGCCGGTCCAGATGGCGGGGGCGGTGTCGCCCACCGCCACCGGCGGCGACTCCGTTCGCTCCATGGCCGAATCCCCTTAAATTCATCTTCATTTTATTTTTTTATTGTGTTTTTTATTATATTTTTATTTTTTTTATTGTGTTTTTTATTATGTTTTGTTCATTTTATTTTTTTAGTATATTTTTAATCTTCATTTTTTATTTAATCTTCATTCTTTATTTTATTTTAATGTGTTTTTCATCATCAAGCAGCTCAACTAACGTTAGGCTGCTTTAGATGCTGGGGACAGTCGGACCGGTCCCCAACGTCTCTCATATCCAAAACCGAGATTTTGAAGTACTAAAAAGATAATCCAAACGAAGGAAATAAGGGAGACTGATGGGTCATGTTAATATATTTGAAGTATTGAAGGTTTAGAGGACAAAAATCCATCAGCTCTGTTAGATATAAATTGGGGATTTTTTTGAATTTGGGAGGGTAGTCGAAATGAGAAACAAAAATGTTCAGAAAGTAGCACCAAATGATAAATCCGCTGCAATACTCATTGGATGCTATTTCGACCACATTTTAATAGAGCCTTTAATTGCGTAGATGAAGACAATTAGAGGTGTAATTCTGTCAGTCTGGATCAGATGGACCGACCGGACGTCCATCCGATCCGGACTGGTCTTGGTATGGGTAGGGGTCAGGTTTGGTCAGGTCCAAAAATTTTGGGACTGAATTAATTCGATCTGGTCCCAGTCCATAGATTTTCCCTTCCGAATCGGATTGAATCAGATCGAACCGAATATAATAATTAAAAAATAATAAATATATTTTATCATTTATATAAATAATTGTATATAATTATTTATTAATATATCACTATATTATATAAGTATTATATTATATAAGTATTATATTATATCTTTTAATGTATAACTATAATATATAATACTAGTATATATTAATATATTAACATATTATAAAAGTTGTTGTATAAATTATAATATACTGTATATGTATAAATTTATAATAGTATTACTCTTTTTAGGAGTAAATTTTTTTCATATTTTTTTAGCTTATATCTGTGATAAAAATCTGAAGTGGACCAAAAATACATATTTGATCATTGGGTAGGATTTTGGGCTGATTAGCCCATTTTGGACATGGTCCAAACCAAGGGGACCAACCAAGACCAAATCGAACCGAATTAGACCAGACCGGACCAGTCTTGTAATGAATTCAGTCCAGTCCAAGGTGTAGGGACAAATAATGGACTTAATGGGACTAGTCTATCAAACCCCCTCTCGGATCGGACTACTTACACTTTTAAAAACCATATGTATTTTCCTCGATAGAAGACAAAATAATAACCATGCACAAAACTGTACAACGTCTTTCAATATTGATGTGTATCATTTTGAATATATAATATGCGCATATTTTTTTAATTACTCTTCAATTCAATTTGAGAAATGTTAAATTGATAGATAGTTTTACCAATATTTTGATCGAATATTGTACTTTTTTCAAAAATAATTCTTCACAATTGAGAAAATGATTATTAGTGAATTTGTATATTTTTCTTTTTAAAAAGACATTTAACGATGTTGAAAAAATAATTAAAATATATATATATATATATATATATATATATATATATATACTTATCAATCCTCTATTACATGTACTCATCGTATTAGTAGCAAAACTCAATTCACTTTAAAGGAAAACTTTATCATCTGTGACTATGGTTATTTTCCCATAGCAAAAACATTGCCACAAAAGTCAACTTTTGTTGCATGAGGACTATTAGAGATATATAAAGATCTTATAAAGGGATCTCACAAATTAATATGTCGCTACCACGTCTAATTAAGTTTTTTTTTTTTTTTTTTTTATAATTTCCCTATCTAACCCCAATTCCATTTTCTCCTCCCTACAAATGCACATTGTTGTCCCCAGTAAAGAGTCAGTACATTTGTCAGAGCCAGCCCTAGAAAATAGTTGATACTGACATTGCTATCATCGTTTCCATCCCTCACCAGCAACAAATAGCAGACTTCTCTCTCTCTCTCTCTCTCTCTCACTCTCATTCCATCTATTTTTCTTTGCAATCTTTTCAAAAATTCAATAGATTACGATTTTTCCTCTCATCAATCAAACACAAAACAAATGTTATTGCACTCATTTTCTCAACAATACAACAATAAGAAGTTGCAATTTTACCTCTCAACAACTAAATTGAGAACAAACACTATTTTCCTTTCATTTTCTCAACAACCAAACAAAATTTTGAATTTCATGTTCTCAACAACCAATCACAATTTTTCTTCAATTTTCTCAACAACCAAATATAGACAGATATCCAATGACAGGAGGCTATCTACGATGTCATCTGAGCTGTTAGCGATTGGCGAGAACGAGGCGCGGCTGAACTAACTAATGGGTCTCTATTTGGAGGAAGGCTCACGCCTAAATAGTGAAGTGGCGCCAAGGGGGGGGGGGACTCGGCAAAAGGGGATTGAAAAAAAGAATAGAAAAAATGAAAGTTAAGGGAGGGAAATTAAGGGCACAAAATCAAATAAAAATGGAAAGAAATATTAAAGTAATGTAAAAAATAAAACATTAGAGAAATTACCTAATACGTCACTTTGTAATTATGGCGAAAATTTTTCTCCTTGTTGTAATTAGAGAAATCCAGTACTCTCCTTGTTATAATATTTAATGTTTAAAGTGTGGGTCTAGGTTTTTAAGCTTGAAAATTTTGTCCTAGTAATTATGGCGAAAACAATGGTATGTGTCTTGAGATTGTAAGAATCTCAAACACTTTTGGTAGTCCAGTACATAGTTCTTCTCCTTTTTCTAAACAATGGATATTAAATATGAGTGTTGCTAGAAATATAAAAGGATCTCACCAAACTAACATGGTAATGTTCCATGTCAATTTAATTTTTTTTCTCCATTCCCCCACACCCTTATCCCCCTTCTGTCTCCCCCCTCTGTTCCCCGTTGCAAACTTGCATCGCCATTCCAAACAAATAGCTGATGTCATTCACGAGACCCAACTGCATAAAATAGATGACATTACAACAAATATCCTTTATTATAAAGATTTCGTCCATGCCATAAAAACATTCATTGTGAATATAATGTAATCGCGACGATTTTTATGTCACTATAAGATCTCATCACAAATTACACTTAATGATCATCATGAGCAGTGCTTTTAGTTATTACGGTAGCAAAAAATTGACATCTCTCTTGCGGTCTCTCTTTCTCTCATATTCCTTCTATTTCCCTTTGTATTTTCCTTCCATTTTCTCAAATATCAAACAAAGAACCATTACTTTCTTTTCATATTCTCAACAAATAGTGAACAAATTGCATTTTTGTTTTTTTCAAAAATCAAATAGAGAGCCGCCTTTATTTTTTTCATTTTCTCAATAATCAAACATAGAGATATACCCAACAATATAGAGTTGTCGATGACTTGACAAGATTGGAGTGTGAGAGAACTAGCTAAAGACTCTATCTGGAGGCCACTAGGAAAGGAAAGTAGGGGGAGTTAAGTAAGACTATATTCCTAAGCCAGATTTGTTTTTGGCCCAGTCCAGAATCCGATTATGATAACCAGATTCCAGTTTTAGGTTCTAGCCCGAAATAAACCCAGGTCGGTACCTGTATTATCAAACCTAAACCTATCCGGTGCGGGTAGGTTTTGACATCAAGGTACTAGGTTTCAAAACCTAGCACCCAGGTTTTATAAAAATGGAAGTCGAAGCCCTAGCATCCCCAAGAGATTCCATTCTCAATCCTCCCAACAAGTCTCAACTCCACTCTCCCTCTTCTCTGCAAACTCCATTCCCCCTCACTCACACACACTCTCTCTCTCTCTCTCTCTCTCTCTCTCTCTCTCTCTCTCTCTCTTCTCTCTTCTCTCTTCTCTCTTCTCTCTTCTCTCTCCTTCAAATAGAGTCCGGATGTCTATAACAACAACGATGAGGGTAGCTCTCTCCACCATCTCCAAAGTGTTAAGCCCCTGTCTCTTTTGAATTTCAATAAGCTCTCCCTTTCTTCCTTTGAGCATTTTTTTACACATGGTTTTCTTAGATCCACTTTTCTTTCTTTAACATAGGTTGTTTTTCTTTACTACCAACCAGATAAAGTCAGAGGGGAAGCTAGAAGCTCGTAATAATCGTAGGGCTTTTAGAATTGTTGTGTCGATCTTCCCTCCCCCACCAGGGTCTTTATGCTCTGAACGGCAATAGTAGTCAAGTTCTCATATGGTAGTCAATTTGTACAATCTTATGACCGAGCCAACATCCCTCTAATAATTCCAAAAAAACAAAATCAAAGAAAGGCAAAGCATCAACGTGTTGTCAAATTTAGACTCCATTTTTACAAGCTCACAAAGCATGGTTTTTTTACCCTTTTTAAAAAAATAAATCTTGTGGTTTGTTCTTGCTTTTCCTTTTGCATCATATTTTTCATTTTCTTTAAAATGACAGTTTATTTCACATAGTAAGGACAATTTTTAGCTTAGACAGCCGCTAGCTTTTGGGTATGTATTATTCTCTATCTGTTTTGTTCTCTTTTTATTGATTTTGGATTTGTTTTGGTGTAAATGTGAAAGGAATAATCTTTGAGGAGTGTTTTTATGCATTAGATCCAAATTTGTGAGACCTAGAAGGGTGAAGAATGAGAATAGCCATAACCACAGAGTATCCTAATGAGATATGGATATGGATTTGTAAGATCTAGATTTGGTTTTGCTATTAGTAAATGGTATTAATAGTTTGAGTGTTTTTATAAAGGAAAACACTAAAGCACCAAACAAATCCCACAAAATGATCCCACAAAATGACATGGCACGTTTAGATTTGATCTTCCTCCCATACTCTCCCCCCCACCTCTGGTCCCGACAGTTTTCCTTATATTTTTCTTTTCTCCTTCCCCCCTTGCTTTCCCTCATCCCCTGCTCCTTTTCTCCTTCCCCCCACAAACAAATCCCAAATCTTCGCAATAGACCATGGAATTGAAATTGGAAATGAGTTGTTACAAGGAAATAAAAAATCTATTTTAAGGTCGCTGATTAATTTCTGACTGTTTGCTAAGTTTCTTGGAATCTAAACAATGAATTGTACGGTCGAAAATCCAAGTTCTTTCTGAGGTAACTTTCATGGCAGACCAGTTTGGTTGATTTTATTTGCTTCCGATTCTAGTTCCAAAACACGAACAGAGAATGTTCTGGAAGCATGAAAGAGAAAAAAAAAAAAAAGATGACATGGCATAGTGCCACATCAGTTTGTGAGATTTTTTTTGTAAAATTTTTTGTAGGATTCCTTTGTGGCTATAGAAGCTCTCTTTTACAAAAGGGTCTCCTAATAAGATTAGTAAACAAAGAAATAGTTTTAAAAGTGTACAAGTGCTAAGTGCAGTAAATTGTTTATAGCACCTTGATGATAGTAATCAGGGCTTGATATTATAGATTATGTCAACAAAGAACAAATGGCAATTGTTAAATATGGTATTAAGCTTGTGCTTGAATTCATCACCCTTTATAATTAAGTGGTGGATGAGAATTTTAAAATAAAACATCATACCAAAATGATGTCTTTTTATTAAAAATTATTTTTAACTTTAAATATATTTATATATATATATATATATATATTGGGCCGAGTGGACAAGTTAAAACGCCGGTGGGCATACGAGTCAGATGCGATGGCCTGTCGCCCACCCCTAAAGCCAATAACATTGATGGCCTTGAAACCAATTTTAAAATTATAAAGCAATTTTAAAACGTGTATAGGGAGGTGGCATTTAATTAGTGACCCAAAAGATAAATAATAGAGAAGTAAAACAGTAAAAATTACTTACTATTATTGAAAAAAAAAACGTAATATATATTAGAAATTGAGATGGATAA
Source organism: Platycarya longipes (assembly GCA_036559045.1). Classification (NCBI taxonomy): domain Eukaryota; kingdom Viridiplantae; phylum Streptophyta; class Magnoliopsida; order Fagales; family Juglandaceae; genus Platycarya; species Platycarya longipes. The sequence continues at coordinate 13,216,718 of CM071801.1, forward strand.
GAGAGAATGAGGTAGAGACTTTCATAACTAATTTTTTATTATTTTCAATTGTATTTAAGCAGAGCAACAAGACCACGCCGTCTACCCGTCTCCCCCTCCCTCCTCCCACCCCCCTTCCCCCGGCCTCGTCCAGCTCCTTGCCAATTAGCATCGAGATCTAGGGCATCTGCCTGCATGGTGAAGGCATGCGGGTACATGGCTTAGTCTGGGCCTGCCTAGGAAATCCCTCATACGGCCCTCTCTCTCACACACACACACAAAATCATATATATATCTATATATATATAGGTTTATAATAAAATAATATTTCCAAAACGACCTTGTTTCATCAAAGGGTTACAAACTCTATGTATAAACTAAAAATATCACATTTCCTCTCTCTCCTCTCATTCCAAACTCCTAGCAGCTTACCTTCCCTCCTCCTCTTCTTCGCTCTTCTCTTAAGAGTTTTCTCCCTTATCTATCAAGCTTTCACGCATCAGTGCCAGTGCCTATGTCACCATTCTCAACTTCTCTCTTATTTCTCTCCTCCTCCACCTCTAAGCTAATAAAGATGGGAGAACTACTCTTCATGACTTCGTTATGATGTGTCTTAGTTGGCAGTTGCGATCACGCGTGAGTCCATCTGTGACAAGTCTACAGGCTTAATTACCCATGGTTGTGAACATGCATTCATGGGCCATACAAATCTACCAACAAATCTGTATGACCCATAACTACGGAGGTGGCCAAAGGGTGACACCGGACTGAATAAAGATTATTTTGTAAACTAATTTCAATAGATAATTCACAGAGAAGGAAGACAAAAGAATTGCCCAAAATACAGAGAAAACAACTTCAATGTTCAATTAAGAATTATCAAAATTCAAGAATGTCGAAATCAACCCACAAGTGAGACTGCAATAGCTATAAATCAATAATATCATAATTTTACCAAAAAACGCAAAGTCTCAATAATCACATAAAAACAAATACATAATTAAAGAAGTAATCTGCCTAACATTTGGCCCAAATTAGGTTCAGATTCACTTCTTAAAAGCTAAATGAAATTTTAGCATAAAAGGTAAATTAATAACTAAAAATGGGATTCTAATGGGAAAATTGTAGGTTATGACCTAAAAAAAATTCACACCAACATAACTTGTTGACCATGACTTGCGCACCGAAAGAGCTTTCCAAATTGGGATGATATGTCTTATCCTAATACTCGTAGCCAAATTATAGCCAAAATACCAAAATATGCTCAAAATTTCCCTAATTAATAAAAAATTATGGTTTCCTGCAATATTTGCGCTAATCTATCACCTTAAGGTATTTCAACACCATCAACGTGCAATCCGACAGCTTAGTATCATTTAATTCGGATCTTTCTACACCAATGGTTTTGTTGTTCAATTTTTTAGTTTTTTTTATACATAAGCTTCCTTTTTTTTATGTTTGCATTTGTAAGATTTATATTTTGTAATGCTTTGTGCAATTTTGTTGGGATTTTTTGTAAGATATAATTTTGTCAGATTTATATAATGTATTATGTAACCGTGTAATGCAATGTTAGACGGGATGGCGGACGGACTGTAGGGCTAATCCACCTCCCGACATCCAAACGGGGGCACCTTCCCACAAGGGGTGATGTCAAAGTTCCAATGCCCAAAATGTCCAACTTCCCATGCAAGGGTGGGGGGCCGAATAGTGCACCTTCTTTCTGGGGGAAGTGTTTAAATACAAAGCAACGTGAAGATAAAATATCTAATGTGAATATTCTAGTTATTACCAAAATCAAATCTCTTGATTTGATAACATGAGAACATGAAGATGAATACGATTGACAGAGGACATGTGGAAGTCTTGCTGTTTGACAGAGGAAGAAGATACGATTGTGGAAGGTGATTCTCAATCTGAGACAACAATGCATAAAAAAGGGGAACTAAGTTTGCTTGGGAAACTCTACTCTGATCGGGTAATTGGAAAGGATATAGGGGCAAACACTATGGCTAGAATCTGGAAAATTAGTAAGCGTGCAACTTTCCGTGATGTTGATTGAAGCCTATTTGTCCTTACGTTTGCTACACATGCTAATAGACAACGTATTCTTAATGGCAAACCCTGGCTCTTCAATAATATGTTGCTCCTTCTGGTTCCATACAATGGCATGCTGCAGCTTCGTAAGTTTTCTTTTAATCTGGAAACTTTTTGGATAAGAATGCACAATCTGCCATTGGATTTTATGACAAAGGATTGGGGTAAGAATATTGGGAAATCGGTGGACAGTGTCATTGAAATGGATGTGGATGATGAAGGTATTGGGTAGGGATGTTTCTTACGTGTGAAAGTCAAATTTTCATTGAAAAAACCTTTCTCTAGGGGTCATTTCGTGAACATACATGGTGAGAAAACTTGGGTCCCTTTCAAGCATGAAAAACTACCACGTCTTTGCTTGGCATGCGGCTGTTTATTGCATGGACACGAAGGATGTGTAGTGGTGAAAGAGGATAGATTTGTGGGTTCATCCTGAAAGCCTCAATTTGGGTCTTAGCTACATGCTGATGATGGTAATGCAAATAGATGGCCTATTTCTCCTCCTTCTGCAGTTGATGAAGCACTAAAGGGGAAACATAAATTTGCAACATCCCCTTAGGATCCCTCACCGCTAGTTGTGGACGGTGTTTCTGGTAAGGTCAAGGATTTAGTACAACCAAAGAAAGGGAAACATAGTAAATCAGCTTTCCCTAATCAAAAAATGTTTATGATAGTTACTGTGGAGGTTCCTACAGTTATTTGTGATGAGGGAAATATTGTATCTACTGAGAATGTTGGGCCTGCTCTTCGAACTGGGTCAATGGCTGTAAACAGGATTCGATTAGGTGTTTATGGCAATCCCGATGCTTCTAAAAGATTTGGAACTTGAAATCTACTAAGGGGATTACACAGAGATCATTTACCAACTTGGATGGATGTTAAGGGATCCCAAGTTAGACAGAGAAGATCAAAGCCTTTCAGGTTTGAAGTCATGTGGCTTGAAGAAGAGGACTATACAAAGATTGTTCATGACACTTGGGGGGATTTAGTAACCAGAATGGAATCGAAGGGGTCATGTCTGCTATTTCTTGTTGCTCATCCAAGCTACAACAGTGGATTAGAAGTACTTTTGGCGATATCTCATCAAAATTGAAAGAGGCAAGGAGGAAGTTGAAAGTGGTGTATGAGAAGGACCCAACTGTTCTGTCTGCTGAAGAGATCCAGAAAGCATATGATGAAGGAAATGTAAGAGATTGGTAAGTCAATGGAAGCATCTGAAAGTTGATTTGCTGAGGCAATATTCACTGGAAGAGATTTCTCAAGCTTTGAAGGAAATGGAACCATCTAAGGCACCTGGACCGGATGGACTTCCCCCTTTGTTCTATCAAAAGTTCTGGCCAAAACTTGGTACTAGCATCTTCTCTACCGTTTTGAAAGTCTTGAATGATGGTGTCTTCCCTTATGTTGTTAATCATACTTTCATTTGTTTGATTCCAAAGATTAAACAGCCTATTAGGGTCACTAATTATATACCAATTCGCTTGTGTAATATCTTATATAAGCTAATTTTCAAAGTTATATCAAATAGGCTTAAGCAGCACCTCCCTAGCATTATCTCAGAAACCCAATCAACCTTTATTCCAGGAAGGTTGATCACAGATAGTTTGCTAGTTGCATATGAAATTCTTCATTGTTTGAAAAGGAGAAAGAGGAGAAGGAAATGGTACATGTCCATTAAATTGGATATGAGTAAAGTTTATGATAAGGTGGAGTGGTCTTTTCTTAAGGTTGTTATGCTAAAGCTTGGGTTTGCTGAAAAGTTTGTTCAACTTGTAATGACCTATGTTTCAAGTACTTCATTTTCAGTTTTGATAAATGGTTCTCCTACAGGACAGATATCCTCATCTAGAGGATTGAAACAATGAGACCCTATTTCTCCTTATTTGTTCCTCTCATGTACAAAAGGTTTGTGTAGTTTACTTAAGAAAGCTGCTACAACATCCACTTTACCTGGGATTCAAGTATGTTGACTAGCCCCTAAGATTAATCATCTACTTTTTGCTGATGACAGTTTAATTTGTTGTAAGGCCTCAGTTGATACAAACATCAAGTTGTTATCTGTGTTAAAACAATATGAGGAGGCTTCTGGCCAGCATATAAACCAGGATAAAACTGGTATGATATTGAGTCAGAATATTGAGGAATCAGCTAAGAGATCAATCATGAATTTGTGGGGTAATGCACAACAAAAACAATATGACAAATATCTTGGGTTGCCTCCTTTGATTGGTAAGTCAAAATTGAATTCCTTTGCTGAAATTAGATACAAAGTCTGGTTAAAACTTCAAGAATGGAAAGCCAATATTTTTTTTCCCAAGGGGGACAGGAGGTTTTACTTAATGTAGTGGCCTTGGAGATTCCCTCATATGCCATGAGCTGCTTCAAGCTTCCTTAAAAGCTTTGTTCTGATCTTGAGGGTATGATGGCCTGCTATTGGTGGAGACAAAAGTTAGATGAAACGAAAATATACTAGATTAGTTGGCAGTAGCTATGTAAACCGAAAGTTGTGGGTGGTTTGAGTTTTAAGGATTTGTCTATCTTCAATATGGTCATGCTAGCTAAGCAAAGCTGGCGATTATTGCAGAATACAAATGGGTTATTTTATAAGGTTTATCAAGCTAGGTACTTCCCTCACTCAAGTCTGTTTGATGCTAATCTTAGGGGCTCTCCTTCATTTGCTTAGAGGGGAATTTGGGAGGCAAAAAAATTGATGATCAAGGATGGAAGATGGAGTGTTGGAACTAGAACCAACATTCATATTCTTGATGATCATTGGATTCCTGGTATTGATGATTAAAGCAAAGAACTATCAATAATGGAAGGCAATCTGGTCAAGATCTTTTAGAACTGAATACTACAGTGGACACCCTTATTGATGGCAACTTAAAGTGGTGGAATGTTTCAAAACTTAGTGCTCTCTTTGATCCAAAAGTTATTGAGTCTGTTCTGAAAATTCTTCCAAGCTTTACTAATGAACCTGATAAGTGGATTTGGAGATATGAAAGGAGTGGCATTTCCAGTGTTCGTAGTGCATATCGTTTGTTCAAAAGCTTCTCTGACATTGGTATGGGTGAGACCTCATCAGGTTTGTCGAATAAAAGCTTTTGGAAGCTCATGTGGAAACTGCCTATTCCCTATTAGATCAGGATATTTGCCTGGCGTGCATGCAATTAGATCCTCCTCACCAAGTCTAATTTGATCAGTAAAAAGGTCTTGTTAGATGGATCCTGTTGTTTCTATGATCATGTAGTGGAAGATTTAGCACATGCTTTATTCTTTTGCCCCCAGATACACCAAGTATGGTCAAGCAAGTTTGCTATTTTACAGCACCAAAAAGGTTTTCAATCCTTTATGCATACAGCAAGGGAGGTTTATCGTACATCATCTTTGGAGGAGCTTACTGAGTTCATTCTCATTGCATGGGGTTGCTGGTACCACAGGAACCACATGATCCATGACAACGTTGTGCTACATCCCCAATAGGTTCTATCCTATGCTCTCTCACAAAGGAAGGAAATTGGAATGCAGCTAGCCTCATCTGTCAAGAAGCCAAATTACAAATGGTGTCCTCTTCCTTTAAATTGCTTGAAGCTCAATGTGGATGGTGCCTTCTTTTTTTATTGCAATACTGGTCTGGGAGCTATTCTAACAAATTTACATGGGGATGTTGTTATGGCCTTCAGCAGAGTTGAGAATGAATTCATGGAACCAGAGAACGTGGAGGCAATGGCAATCTTGAGGGTTTTGCAAACTTGTCTCTCAACAAGAATCTCGAATTTGTTAGTTGAAACTGACTGCCTTAACCTTATGGGGGAGATTAATGGTGCTTCAGAGCCTCGCACAATGATGCGTAATGTGATTATTGAAAGGGAGCTGGGAGCCGGCCGAGCTGCCCCCAGCTAAAAATAGCCCACTATTAAAACACAATAAAAAAAATTTTAAAATACAATAAAAAATAAAAAAACACAATAAAAAATATAATAAAAAAATATAATAAAAAAAAACATAATAAAAACACAATAAAAAAATAAAAATACAATTAAAAAAATGAAGATGAATTTAAGAGATATTCGGCTTCAACCCAGACGGAGTCGGCGCCGGTGGCGGTGGACGACACCGCCCACCTCATCGTGACCGCTGGCCTCCGGCGACCCTACCCCTGCGACGGTGATCCCCGACGACCTCCGGTGTACCCCACGCAACCTTAAACCCGTTTCGGGTCAAGCGGTGTCACTCACCGCCGCCGGAGCCGTCGGCGATCTTTTTTCAAGGGGATCGGTCCGTCCGATTCCCAGGCATTCTCTTACTGAAATTAGGAGGTTGATGTCGCAGTTCCCTCAATGCACTCTCCAGTTTTGTCAACGCCTAGCTAATGAATGATGCTGCTCACAAGTTAGCTAGACACGCCTGATCAATTCCTGATATGCAAACATAATGGAATGGAGCTCTTGATTTCGTTGCTAACATTGTCTTTATTGATGCTATGTATCTGTAATCCTAAAAGATTTGTTTGTACTTTGATTAATCATGAAATGAATCGACTTTTCTATCAATAAAAAACAAAAGAAAATCAAAATACTTGATTACGTTAATATCAAGTATAACCATTAACAATTGGAAAATGATAGCATTATCATCCGTCTACAATTTTTTTACTACTATTTTAGTTTTTTAATTTTTAAAATTTTTTTCTTTTACTTAACGATTAAGAAAGTAATTATTAGTATAGTTGTAATTCTTTTAAATTTTTTTAATGATTAAAGATATTAAAAAAATATTTAAAAGAAAATAATAAAAAATACGTACACTTAGCATAGTAAACCAAGAGCAATGAGATTGTAAGGGTATTATTACCCATAACAATTATCATCAAATAACAAAACTTCGAGAAAATAAGAAAATATCTAGAAAAAAGAAAAAAACAACTGGCTAGCTCTATATATATCCCTAGTGTTCTATCGTATGAACATGAATAAAGAAACCCCATGGGCCATTACATAAATAACTCGCAGCTTAAAAACAGAAAAAGAAAAGTGAAAAAGAGAGAGAATGGCTAAACTACACGAATCTTGTATAATTTCCCGATTGAATTGCAGCAATTTCATTACACCCCTATCTGAATCTTCTGCAATTCTCATGAGGGGATTGTATCTATAGCTAATTTGTAGACCGTCTCGGTTCAACTATAAAGCAATATTCACACACACACACACACACATATATATATACAAAAGCACTTCAGGGATGTTACTATGCTGGTCTTTTCTGAGAGAAATCTAGTATATGTACTCCCACCTTTCTGTAAATGTGCTTGGTGGTCGCACGACCTATTTACTTATATGAATAAGATTGAAAACATAAGAGAGATACAAACCGGGGGGTCATCCCCACTATGTGCAAATGAGAGATGTAAACAGGAGGCGCGCCCAAGTGGGCTACCCCCCTCCCTTTGCCAATAACGTATGGCATTTAAATGCCATACGTTACATGGCTTGTAACGTATGGCTTTATGTTACAAGCTATTACAATATTGTAACTGCAATTTAATTGCAGTGTAATGGATGGCCTTTAAGGCCAGCCGTATGTGGGTAGACTATAAATAGTCCCCATCAGTTTAGTTTTTGTCACCATTTAAAAAATAAGAAAATCACTCTCTTTTTGTTCTTTCTTGAAATTGTTCTTAGGCTGTGGAATTATTGAGTATCACTCTAGTTTTATATTACGTAGTACACTTTACTACTAAGAAAAAACGCCAGTGATTGGTCAGCCTGGAAAAACTTGTGGAACAATTTATTAAGCTAAACTTGAGGTAATTTTTTCCACCGTGTATTTTCTAACGATTACCCTTAACAATTATCATCAAATAACAAAACTTCGAGAAAGTGAAAAATATCTAGAAAAAAAAAAAACAACTGGCTCTATATATATCCCTAGTGTTCTACCGTATGAACATGAATAAAGAAACCCCAGGGGCCATTACATAAATAACTCGCAGCTTAAAAACAGAAAAAGAAACGTGAAAAAGAGAGAGTGGCTAAACTACACGAATCTTGTATAATTTCCCGATTGAATTGCAGCAATTTCATTACACCCCTATCTGAATCTCCTGCAATCTTCATGAGGGGATTGTATCTATGGCTAATTTGAAGACCGTCTCGGTTCAACTATCGAGCAATATTCACACACACACACACACATATATATATATATACAAAATCACTTGATCAACCAAAACATTAATCTAACTCCCCCATCATCATCATCACCAACTGCACAACTTGAGGTCATCTCCCTGCACCGGGGTCAAATTCAAATCCAAGAACAAAACCCTTTTGCTAGTACTCGATTTCTTCATCTCCGGCTGCAGCGCTGCATGTTTAATCACCACACCTTCATTAATACTCATGACGGCCGTCCTGTGCCTCCTCATGTGGCCTCCCAGCGCCTGTCCCATTGGGAACTCGAGCCCACAAACGGAGCACTCATGGGTTTTCGGCTTCGACGGCGAGGTTGAAAGTCGATGGAAAAGGTCTCCGGCCATCAGCCTCGGCTTCTTGTGGCTGGCTCTGTGGCCTCCCAGCGCCTGAAACGACGAGAACTGCCTGTTGCAAGTCTTGCATACGAAAGTGCTAGAATTTCTGTTCACGTCAGTACTTTCACCGACTCTGGATAATAGCATCAAACAGTTGGCGATGTCTTCGGTCTCGAGCTTTCCATCCTCTCTGCCTCTCTTCATGGCCGCCGACTTCAAGAGATGTAAATATACGTGTGTGAAACTTCCTAAGTAAGAAGTAGCTAGATTTCGGAATGGAATTGAAGAATTGTTGCGCCACCATATAATATATATAGAGTGGCAAAGTATGACTTAAGGGATGACGCGGAGATTTGCAGTCCGAAGTATGTCTTGGGGAGTAAGTTTGATATATTGGCCATTGGGTGTGAAGTGTGCGTCTACGTCAGCGAGTTGGTACTTGTTTTTCCTGTGAACGCGTAGCGGAAGGGCCGCACGTAGATTCCCAAGTGCCGTGTATTGTGTACAGTACGCGACTAGACTAAAACAACTAGAAAATACTATTTTATAATTGTAAATTGTACAAGCGTCGTAGGAGCGGATCTACATAATTTGTCCTTCCAAATTTAAAAAAAAAATAATAATTTAGTATATAAATAATTAAATATTTTTATATAATTAAAATTACCTTCCGATAATTAGATTTTCAAAACTTTTTTGCTCCCCCAAATCTCAATACTTACGTAATCTCACTCTAATATTTCACTTTACCTTACTTAACACCCAAATTTTCAACCGCATCCAATTGATTGGTACTGCTACTCTTACACCCCCATCAATTTGTTGCAAATTATTAGTTAGTTATATTGAAAAAGAAATTATCAAAAATTTTACTTTAAAAATAATAATAAATAAATTTTATTTTATAAAAGATGGTTATAAAGTTTAATTTGAAAAAAAAAATCTGAGTTGATATTTCATTTCTTTTCTCTTTATAATGGTATCTAACAAATTTACGAAAATTTTAAGAAAAATTATCTTGAAAAATGTTTATAGACATGTATTCTTTGTATATAATTAATTTATGATGTATGATTATTGATTTTATATATAGTCATGTGTAAAAAATATATATTACTTATATTCATATATGCCACACACTTTGTCGATCGCCTTAAAATACTAAATCATAATTCTTTCATGTCGCCGTGTAATCGTTTTTAAATAAGGGAGTAAAACATGAGATCCATATGAAAAATATTAATTTTGTAATAATGGATCACACTCTTTTTCAAAGCAATTACGTAATGATTATGCACTTTACAATTATATGTAGTATTACTCATAAAAATTTAAAAATTGAAATAATTAAAAACAACATGAATTGAAATAGTTTACGCTGAAAGTTTAAATTATTGTCCATGGGTTGATAATTCTAGAAGATTAATATGGTCAAAGCTCAACACCACGTAGGCGTAGGGAATTTATTTGTATCATGTGGATATAGTATATGATCATGTCATCTTAGGATACTTAGTCGTTCCTATCAAAAAAAAAAAAAGGATACTTTAGTCTAAGCTTAGGCTATTAATAAAATATCATAGAAATTTTCTTAGTCTTTGAAAAATGTCAAGCATGTAATCCACGCAACTATCACATTCAGTGTAATTTCTTAGGTCTAGCGAGCTTGAGTGATGTTGCAAATGGAGCTTTGCTACACCACGAGTTGTAGAAATGGTTTTTGTTATGGACAGTTCTAGATCCACAACTGGGAGTGATCTGTGTGGGATCCCATCTGGTCATGTATTTGTCTCTTTTTTTTAATATTTTTTAAAAGTATTTATTTTATTTTATTTTTATTTTTAAATCACAAAACCATTAAAAATTATTTACTAGACCATTAATTAATAAAGCAAAAAACCTAGTCGGGAACAGTAGCGGAAATATAGGAATGTGACTGGTACAAGCACATTAGATTATAATGTTTTTAAATTTGCGAATCATCGTGTGAATGCTTAGAAAACGGCATTAGATTATAATGTTTTTAAATTTAAAAATATACTCTAGCATGCAATTGTATCTTTGGGCTGTTATTTGCCAATAATGCATTTTCTATTCCCCTTATACTTCTCTTTATATATTTCTCCGTTATAAGTAAAAGTTCATCATAAAAAATATATATATATATATAAGTAATTAATTGCAAGTATCAAAAGAACTATTTACAATAAAAATAGTACATTTTAGTTGCAAATAGTTCTTTTAATTGAAGTTAATTTATTATGAAAAAACTGGGAGATCAGACCATCGGATCTCCACCTTTAACCAGTCTTCTAATTGCATCCTGCCACATCAGCATATTATTTTGCTAACCATACACTTGCCTACTCTGGAACTCATCCCTCATCCAAACTTGTGCCTTCCTTTCGGTTTCCTTTTAAAATTTACCTAAACTCCCCCCTCATTCTTAGAGAGATGCAAAAGTAAGGCCCTCCTTCGATTTGGAGATCAGATGAATTGAGATAAGTTTAATTATTTTTTAATATTATTATTATTTTAAAATTTAAAAAAACTGTATTGAAATTTGAAAAAGATGTATTGGGATTTGAAAAAAGTGTATAGGAATTTGTGTTTTATATAAAAAATTATAAAAATGTAATGATAAAATGAAAGTGAGATGAGCTGAACTCATCTTAACTCTAAATCCAAACGGGGCCTAAGGCTCTGTTAATTTTTTATATAAAATAAAAAAAATTTATACACGTTTTTTAAATTCTAATATATATTTTTTAAATTTTAATATATATTTTTTAAATTTTAAAATAATAATAATATTAAAAAATAAATTAAACTCATATGATCTCCAAATCTAAACGGACCTAAGAGAAAAATAACAGCACAAGAAATGAAATTTAGGATTTTTTGTAGCCAAACACCATTTGCTTAACTAGGCCAACTCGAGGGAATTCTGTAGCAGAAGTCCATGGCTCCCTGAAAAACAAAGTTGATGTCTTCCAAAAGATTCAGTATTACCTTTGTTTGTTGAATGAACTCTTTTTTCAATGCGATGTAGGCTGGGCCGAGTAAGAACGTGAATTGGGTGCCGGAGTCGACCATGCTCTGACCCTCCCCATATGATCTGGTACAAGCACGAATTTCGGAAGCGCCAAGCTCTTACCCGAAACTTTAGTCCCCTTGACCTAAACTATATAGGCTAGATCAAAATAAGGTAACAGATCTATAATCTGAACTAGAGGAGTGTAGTTCAATGGTTGGAGCCATGTGAGACTCTCTTAACCAAAAAGTAAGACACCGAACGAGTCACTCCCTGATATACAGTACGAGAATTAAGGGAAGTCCATTTGGCTAATAAACGACAAAGACCCACGGTTAAGACCCATCAATCCGATAGGTAATGTTGGAGTCCTCTTTAGAGTTGGGGCAATATGAGCATTCTCTGAGTTGCAGAGAGTGAGGATTAAAAATGATTTATTATGAAGAAGGTGAGCTTAAAAAGAAGTACAAGAGGAGGAGGTGGATGAAGAGATTGAAGGCAGGCACGCACATAAAAATAAAGATATGTGCGTTTCGGATTTCACAAGAAGACTCAAGTCATTTGCCTTGGTTTACGATATGTCTCTCTTTCCCTTTCTAATTTTTGGTATGAATCTCTTGCGTCTTGGTTTACCGTGGTAATTCCACAACTTCTTACGTGTCTAAATTTAATTGGAAGGTTGGTTTTCCTCTAAAATTAGATGGGCTGTCTTGAAGGCCCTCTCATTGATTATATATATCTATTTTTTTTTATATATATATAGTGATTTATCAGTAAATTTAGATATCATCATCTTCTTCTTTCTTTTTAAAAAAATAAGTTACACTAAATTATATCAAATTAAAGCTATTTCAATTAAATGATTATCATCTAACCAATTTATATAAAAAAAAAAAAAAAAAAATTATCTAAAACATGTGGTATCGATCGATATAATTGATCAACAATCACCATGACATGTCAACAATATGAATAATGTATGATCTTCCATGCATGCACGACGTCTTGTAAATACCATTGCTGATCAGTTTCCTAAAGTCCTACTCCCCAACCAACCTTCAAGACTTCCAGTGCTTTCTTCTGCCGTGATTAATCATGTACTATATGCGTCAAAGTGAATGTACGTTATACGTACACTATTGATCCAATTAAAAACATGGATTAGGTACTGTTTTTCAAACTGGGGCTGTTTCTAGAATTTATGCCTGCCAACTTCAACGTTTGTTTCTTTTCTCAAACTTTCGCTTTCTGCCGATCATCGATAAATTTCATCCAGTTCCTTCTGATCATGCATTAATGGGTCAAGGTTAATTAGACTGCAATGGCCGATTCAAGTTTTGGAAAATTTTATAATTGAATCGGTATATATCAATTTTTGGAATTTATGACTGATATTTCATCACCAAAATTACAACTTTAATTTTTTCAATTTTGGTCTAGTTTTCTGATTTATCAGTTACACATGTGACACTATAAGTTTAATACTATCATTTTTTTAATCTTAAATTTAATTGTGAGAATTTAGTATTTATTGTTAGTAATTACTAATTCATTAATGTTTAATTATACTAGTATAGTATAAGTAGTGTATAATTACTTATTAGTAAACACTAATAAACTTTCCTTAAAAAAATTAATAAACTTGAATAATAAGATTAAAATGGTACTATAATTAGTGTCTAATTATATTAGTATATTAATTTTACGTTAAAGCTTGAATATTAAAATTAGAATTTTTATATGTTATATTAATTCCAAATTTAACATATATATATAATTATACAAAAATTATTTATAATTTTAAAAATTAAAAATATATACCAGCCTAGTTTGATTTAAATTGATTTTCAAAGTATGAAAATCGATTCCATACTGATTTATGACCCATTTTGATTTTTAATATTCAGAACCGCACAGAACCGATTATAAGAAACTAGACCAAACCCCATTTTTCCGGTTCAACCATTTTTTTTTTTTTCTTACACCCCAAGTCAAGTTGTTAATTTATTGTAGTTTGATTGGCCGGGAAAGTTCTGGTCAGTTTCCAGTTACTTGCATCACTTTTGTTAGCTCTCTTTTAAAATTAAAAAGAAAGAGACCAAATCTTTTAATAACGTGTATGCATACTATAAAGTTTTGTTTGGATATTAGAATGAGATAAGATAATTTTATATCAAAATTAAAAATAAAAAAAGATATTATTTAAATATTATTTTTAACATTAATATTATTTTAAATTTTGAAAAAATTAAATTATTAATTAATTTTATGTAAAGTTTAAAAATTTTATAATAATAAAATAAGATAAAAAAAAAGTTTTACTGTTAAATGGACCTAAATACGTACTTAGGTAATGGCTTTACACGGTTCAAAAGAAAGCTGACAAATCAATCTTTTAACGTTGCTAAAAAAGCATCATTGAACTATAATTATTTTAAAAGAAAAAAACAAATTTATAGATGATTTTATATGATCCAATATATTTGTTTTACGATATAATATATAGATATATTAGTTTATAAGTTTACTTTTATAAAATTATTTTATAAATGACTTATTTCTCTATTTTTTGTAATTTATTTAAAAAGTATGTGCAAATTATGTGCAATAGAGATCACATATTCAAATTATATATCTCAATTTAATAAATAAAAAATTATAGCAAATTCCTAACCTAACCATGGCCTGTACAAATCATGGTTGTTAAATAACTTACAGGTGTACTAATCATGGCCTGGAGCTACATATACTCCCTAATTGATGATTGATGTGATACACCGAAAGGAATTTTCAAACCATTAAGTCGGGATACATATCATTAGTTTGAATAAGGCCTTTCGAAAGATGACACAACTCAACATCAAAAATCACGAGGCATGAGGATGAAGCTGCGATTGGACCCACCCAAGATAGTGGAGAACCTCAGGAACATGACGGTAGAAGGCGAGGCGCAAGTCGCTTGCAAATATTAAGGGGAAGAGGACCACCCATGGCAACTTTCCGTCAAAACTCAAGACATGTTCCACCCTCGAGAACCTCTATGAGAGATAAGTGAGGGATGTTGTACTTGAGGTGAATCGCCTTAAAGTACGCGCCAATAAAGGACGAAACCCAACGCTTCCTTGGGAAATACAGGGGGACAGACTCAAAAGAACTTTTGAGAGCCATAAAAAACAGCGCCTTTTATAGCAACAGAGGGAAAGGTATGGCAAGACTGGAGAGCAATAGTAAACGAAGTGGAGAAATGAAGAGAATGAAGGTTAGGGAAAGGCCTTTTATAGCCAAGGAAGGCTGAGAGATGACCCGGAAACAAAGTGACACTGACAGCTACAACATCAGCAAAATGGCACGTGGAGTCGAACGGTTAGAGCAACATGAGTGGCAGTTGTGGTGTCAAGCAAGTGGGTAGCAGGGACTAATAGGCTTTCGGAAGCATGGAAGGAGGAGTAGCCAAGTGGCCATTGTGACAGACGAGTGAGAGGCACGGACCAATGGGCTCCCGTTACTACTTTCAAACTGTTGAGGGTAGGCCAACCGAGAATAGTGTTATACAATGAGGAAACTTTTATCACTATCATCTGTGAATATAGTTATTTTCCCATAGCAAGAAAATTGCTACAAAAGCCAACTTTTTTTGTATGAGAACTGCTAGACACATACAAATATCCCACAAAGAGATCCCACAAACTAATGTATCATTACCATGTCTAGTTAAGCTTTCTTTTTCTTTTTTTTCCCTACCCACCCGAAATCCCCTTTTTTTCTCCTCGCAAACCCACATCGTTGTCCCAACAAAGAGCCAATGCATTTGTCAGAGTCAGCCTTAGAAAATAGTTGATGACGACGTTGCTACCATCATTTCAATCTCTCACCACCAACAAATAGCATACCACTCTCTCTCTCCCCCTCCCGCTCTTTCTCTCATTCCTTCTATTTCTTTATATTTGTTTTTCAAAAATTCAATAGATTATGATTTTAGCTCTCATCAACCAAACACAAAACAAATGTTATTGCTTTCATTTTCTCAACAATGTACAAGAACAAATTATGATTTTCCCTCTCAACAACTAAATTGGGAGCAAACATTTTTTTTTTCATTTCTTCAACAACCAAACTAAATTTTCCATTTCATTTTCTCAACAACCAATCAAAGTTTTTTCTTCAATTTTCTCATAACCAAATATAGACAGATATCCAATGATAGAAGACTGTATGTGAAGTCATCTAAGCAGTTAGCGACTAATGAGAATGAGGCGTAACGGAACTAACTAATGGGTCTCTATCTAAAGAAAGGCTCACTCCAGAATAGTGAAGTGGGGGGAGGGAGATTGGGTAGAAGCGGGAGTGAGAAAAAGAATATAAGAAATGAAAGTTAGGGGAGGAAAACTCAGGGAACGAAATCAAATAAAAATATGAAAAAAAATATTAAAGTTATGTAAAATAAAACATTAAAGAAATTATCTAATACGTCACTTTGTGGAATCCCATTGTATCCCTGATACTTTTCTTATTGTATTATTTAATGTTTAAAGCATGGGTCTTGGTTTTTTAAACTTGGAAGTTTTCACCTAGTAATTATGACGAAAACAATGGTAGGTGTTTTGAGATTGTAGGAATTTGGATCAAATTTGATAGTCTAGTGCAAACTTTTTTTCCTTTTTCTAAACAATATATATTATATATGAGTGCTACTAAAAATATGGAAGGATCTCACAAACTAACATGGTAATGTACCGTGCCAATTTAATTTTTTTTTTCTCCATTCCCCCACAACCCAATCCTCCTTCTGCCTCCTCCCTCCTTTTTTCGTTGCAAATTTCATCACCATTCCAAACTAATAGCTAACGCATTCACAAGATCAACTTCATAAAATAGCTGACAATACAATAAATATCCTTTATTACGAAGATTTTGTCCATGCTGTAAAAACATTCATTGTGAATCTCATGTAATTGCAACGATTTTTATGTCTCTATAAGATTTGATCACAAATTACACTTAATGGTCATCAGGGTAGCAAGAAATTGACATCTCTCTTGCGGTCTCTCTTCTCTCATATTCCCTCCATTTTCCATTATATTTTCCTTCCATTTTCTCAACAACCAAACAACGAACCATTATTTCCTTTTAATTTTCTCAGACAATTGTGAACATATTGCATTTTTGTTTTTCCCAAAAACCAAATAGAGATCCACTATCATTTTTTTTCATTTACTCAATAATCAAACAGAGAGATATACCTGACAATATAAAGTTGTCAATGACTTGACAAGACTGGGGTTCAGAGGAACTAGCTAAAGATTCTATCTACGAGCCTCTAAGAAAGGGAAGTGGGGGGAAATGTACTAGGGCGTAGGGGGAAGTGAGTAAGACTACTCACTCAGGCCGAATTTTTTTCAGCTCGGTCCAAAACCAGGTTTATGATAACTAAATTACGGCTATGGGTTCTAGCCCAAAATAAACTCAATCCAATACTTGTATTATAAAATGCAAACCTATTTGGTGTGAGTAGGTTTTGATATCTAGGTACTGGGTTTTAAACCCAACACCCAAGTTTTATAAAAATAGAAGTCGAAGCTCTAACACCAGTAGTCGCGCCCTTAAGTGATTTCATTCTCATTCCTCCCAACAAGTCGCAACTCCACTCTCCCTCTCATCTCTCTCTCTATCTCTCTCTCTCTCTCTCTCTCTCTCTCTCTCTCTCTCTCTCTCTCTCTCTCTCTCTCTCTCTCTCTCTCTCTCTCTTCAAATGGAGTTTGGATGTTTATAACTACAACAAGAATGGTAGCTATCTTCACCATCTCCAAAGCACTAAATTGTGTCTCTTTTGCATTTCGATAAGGTCTTCCTTTCTCTGTTCCTTTAAGCATTTTTACACATGATTTTCTTAGATCTACTTTTCTTTCTTTAAAATGGATCGTTCTTCTCTACGTTTCTCTCTACTACAAACCAGATAAAGTCGGAGGGGAAACTAGAGACTCATAATAATCATAGGACATTTAGATTTGTTGTGTCGGTCTTCCTAACCCCGCCTGGGTCCTCGTGCTCCGGATAGCACACGTAGTTAGGTTCCCGTAAGGTGGTCAATTTGTACCATCTTATGATCGATCCAACATCCCTCCAATAATTCCAAAAAACAAAAACAAAGAAAGAAAGACAAAGCATCAATGTGTACTCAAATCTAGACCATTTTTGCAAGCTCACAAAACATGGTTTTTTGACCCTTTAAAAAAACTCCTATGGAGCGTTCTTGCTCTTCCTTTTGCATCATATTTTTCATTATCTTTTGAGTCTTAAAATGACAATTTATGTCGCATAGTAAGGGCAATTTTTAGCTTAAACAGATGTTAGCTTTTGGGCATGTTTTATTCTCTATTTGTTTTGTCCTCTCTTTATTGATTTTGGATTTGTTATGGTGTAGATGTGAATGGAATAATCTTTGAGGAGTGTTTTTATGGATTACATCCGAAATAATTTGGCATCTCTCTTGCGGTCTCTCTCTCTCATATTCCTTCCATTTTCCTTTGTATTTTCCTTCAATTTTCTCGACAACCAAACAAGGAACCATTATTTCGTTTTCATTTTTTCAACAAATGGTGAACATATTGAATTTTTGTTTTTCTCAAAAATCAAATAGAGAGCCACCATCATTTTTTTTTTCATTTACTCAATAATCAAACAGAGAGATATACCTAACAATATAGAGTTGTCGATGACTTGAAAAGACTAGGGTGTAAGGGAACTAGCTAAAGACTCTATCTACGAGCCTATGGGAAAGGGAAGTGGGGGGAAAGGTACTAGGGTATAAGGGAAAGTGAGTAAGACTATTCACCTAGGCCAGATTTTTTTCCGGCCCGATCCAAAACCTGGTTATGATAACTGGATTACGGTTATGGATTCCAGCCCGAAATAAACCCAGGCCAGTACCCATATTATCAAAAGCAAACCTACTCAGTTTGAATAGGTTTTGACATCCAAGCATTGGGTTTTAAACCCAACACCCAAGTTTTATAAAAATGGAAGTGGAAGCCCTAGCACCGATAGTTGTACCCCTAGGAGATTCCATTCTGGTTCCTCCCAACGAGTCGCAACTCCACTCTCCCTCTCCCCCCCCCTCTCTTTATCTATATATCTCTCTCTCCCTTCTCTTCGAATGTAGTCCGGATGTCCATAACTACAATGAGAAGGGTAGCTTTCTTCACTATCTCCAAAGTACTAAATCGTTGTTTCTTTCACATTTCGGTAAGCTCTCCCTTTCTCTGTTCCTTTGAGCATTTTTACACATGATTTTCTTAGATTTTCTTTTCTTTCTTCAAAATGGGTCATTTTTCTCTACTACCAACTAGATAAAGCCGGAGGGGCAACTAAATGCTCATAATAATCGTAGGGCTTTTAGAGTTGTTGTGTCGGTCTTCCCAATCCCACCAAGGTTCTCGTGCTTCAGACGGCACACGTAGTCAGGTTCCCGTAAGGTGGTCAATTTGTACCATCTTATGACCGATCCAACATCCCTCCAATAATTCCAAGAAACAAAAGCAAAGAAAGAAAGACAAAGCATCAATGTCTTGTCAAATATAGACCATTTTTGCAAGCTTACAAAAGATGGTTTTTTTGCCCTTAAAAAAAAATCGCACGGTGCGTTCTTGCTCTTCCTTTTGCATCATATTTTTCATTATCTTTTGGGTCTTAAAATGAAAATTTATGTCGCATAGTACGGGCAGTTTCTAGCTTAGACAGCCGCTAGCTTTTGGGTATGTTTTATTCTCTGTTTGTTTTGTCCTCTCTTTATTGATTTTGAATTTGTTATGGTGTAGATGTGAATGAAATAATCTTTGAAGAGTGTTTTTGTGGAATACATCCGAATTGTGGGACCTAGATAGGAGAACAATGAAAATAGCCATAACTGCAGAGTATCCTAATAAGATATGGACCTGGACTTGTTAAATCTTGAATTGGATTTGTGAGATTTGGATTCGGATTTGTTAGATCTGGATTTTGATTTACTATTAATAAATGGTATTAATAGTTTGACTGTTTTTATAAAAGGCCTCCCAATAAGATTAGTCAGCAAATAAATAGTTTTAGTAGTTTACACGTCCTAAGTGCAGTGAATTTTATATAGCACCTTGATGATAGCAATTAGGGCCTGATATTATAGATTATGTCAAAAAAATGTAAATGAGAATTGTTAAGTATCGTATCAAGCTTGTGCACGAATTCATCACCATTTATAATTGAGTGACGGATGAGAATTTTAAAATAAAACATCACACCAAAACAATGTCATTTTATTAAACGATGTCATTTCATTAAAAATTATTTTTAAACTTAAATATATATATATATATGTATTCGCTGATTGGACAGATGAAAACTTAGGTAGGCCGATGAGCCGAATGCGATGGCCGGGATACTATTATTGAAAAAAAAAACATAATATATAGGCTTGTAGAATAATCTCTATTCTGTCCAGTGTCATCCTTTGACCAGAGCCGTGATCATGGGTCATACAGATTTGTTGGTAGATTTGTATGGCCCATGAATGCAAGTTTGCAGCCATGGGTAATTAAACTTGTAGGCTTGTCATAGATGGACTCACCCATGATCGCAACCACCAACTATTACCTACGATAACGAAGTCATGAAGAGTAGTTCTCCCATCTTTGCCAACTTAGAGGAGGATCGAAGGAGGAGAAGAGAAATGAGAGAGAAGTTGAGAATGGTCGCCGTGTGCACTGGCACTAAGGCGTGAAAGCCTGACAGACAAGGGAGAAAATTCTTAAGAGAAGAGTGGAGAAGAGGAGAAGGGAAGGGCGGTGGCCAAGAGTTTGGAATGAGAAGAAAGAGAGAAAATGTGATATTTTTAGTTTATACATAGAGTTTTGTAAACCTATGATGAAACAAGGTTGTTTTGGGAATATTGTTTTATTATTAACTTATGCTTTTGTGTGTGTGTGTGAGAGAGAGGGTTATATGAGGGATTTCCTAAACGGGCCTAGACCAAGCCACATACTCGCAGAGCTTCACCATGCAAACGGATGCCCTGCAACCTAATGCTAATGGGTGAAAAGCTAGACGAGGTTGGTAGAGGGAGGGATGGAGAGAAGGGCAGATGTCATGATCTTGATACTCTTCTTAAGTCCAACTTGCCCATGCAAGGGTGGGGGGACGAATAGGGCACCTTCTTCCTAGGAAAGTGTTTAAATACATGCAATGTGACAATAAGATAATGTGAATATTCTAATTATTACCAAATCAAAATTATTGATTTGATAATTATAAAAATGATCAAATTTTTTGATTTGGTAATTAAGAAAATAAAAATACTGGTTTAGGTTAATATCAAGTAGAACCATTAACAATCATTACAAGATTTTCATGTTTTAGCCAAAGAAGGTTTTCGTAGCTAAAAGTGTCTGTTTTGCGGTCATAGAGAAACTGCCACCAATTTGGTTCATGGGAGGCTCGTGGCATAAAACTCACGAAAAATACTACTTGTTGCCACGATTTGTTTTTTTCGCAACAAATAAGCACTTATTATCACCAGAGGTTTCTTGGCAAAAACCTTTCATGTTAGTGTCAAAAACGCTTCATGATGCCACCTTCGTTGTGGCCATTAGTTTTTCGCCACAAGATCATGCCATAGTAAAAACTTATTTCTTATAACTTAAATCTATTTAACCACGAGTTTGTATGTGTGAATCATCTATTTCCTGCTACCAACGCCATGGTGATTGAGGTTGGTTTGGTGGGTAATTATAATTTTTCCCCACAAAATCAAACTGTCAAATATATATAATTGCCATGAACTTGGTCGTGGGTAAAAGTCAAAAATACAATTGCTTTCTAACACATTCATTAGCTATTCCATGTTAGCAAACAATATATAGAGTCATGCCTACTACTATACATTCATCAATTCAAGGTACTTGATCATACATTGATATCACATTTAAACATAAAGATCTTGGAATGTTATTACTTATACGTGAACAAATATTGTCTCGTGAATGCTCATATCTTGGTAGGACACAGTTCATTAGTGGATTTACATCATCTGCTATTAGCCAACAACCTTTCTCTAAGGTTAAGAATCTTTGGGTTAGCAGTAAGACCATGCATGCTCAACGAGTGTCAACAATTTAGACTTCCTCAATAGCCCCACAGCTATATATTACTCCTCTCATCCTTGCCAAGACCTGAAAGCAAAATGGGTAAACATATAAGAAAGTTATTTATCCATGTAATGCTACATTACCTAAGGGATCAGCAAACCTTAACTGTTAATAAAATACCATTCTCTAAACCATTTACACAAAATTGATGAAACATTAACCCAAATAAAGATAGTCAATCCCAAGGTACCATTTGTAGTGAATGTACATATATGGAGTGAAATATTCGTACTGAATAACACTTGAGGAATGTCATTCAATCTAACTTATGTCAATTAGATTTTCTAATTCAATAAAATGAATGTGAGCATGAATCTATTTGGAAAAAAAAATAACAAGATTAAGGTGCACATGATTTATGAAATTTTGACTTTGACACATCTCTCAGCACTAAGTGGAAGAGCTTATGTTCATTAAGCTAAATGAAGCATGGAAAGCTTAAAGTAATGAGTAGCATCCTTATAATATGTTAATCAAGCTTCATTGAATTGTACTACAATCTTTGAACATAAGGTAACCCTGTTGAGCATATTTAAAACAAAAGGTAGGAGATACAAACAAGGGCTGGCAAGGCCAGCCTAGCCCTTCAAATCAAGCACTAGAGTAAGATTTTAACCACGAGCAAGAATTGGCATATTGACCATAGATTTTGGCAGAAATCAAGTTCTAGTACAGTAAAAAACTCTCAACCACTTGCAAAGTAGGATATTCAAGATAAAGTCAATTACTAATCAAGATAAAGGCTTAGTTCAAATCAGTTGAGTGAAAAGCAAGACAATGAGCAATAGAAGAACCCTTACCTATCAATGGGAGGGGAGAGGAGAGAGAGAGAGAAAATGTTGTGCTAGCTGAAGCACATACCATTGTGCACTTGTGTGCGTGTGTGTGCTAGCTGAAGATAAGATGTCTCTAAGTTAGTGAACAAAAGATAATATATTAGGTTAGGATGTATAAGAAGGATCAAGAGCCACAGTAAATATAAGGGAAAGTGCCCGAAAACAACTTAGGAAAGCAAACCAGCAAAATTGTGCACAATCCCTTTTTTTCAATCACCTTTGGACTGAAAAAAGAAAATATTTAATGAACTGAACAATGGCAAGGTTCGTAAATTTCATGGGACAGAGCTGATACCTTTGGAAGTCCACCATTTCCCCATGCTAAATCCAGAGCAAAACAACCTGTGGATACCACTAGTAACTGCTACAAAGGGCCAGAGGAACAAAGCCACATTATAGAGAAAAGCCAAGGCTGTAATTAATTAGAAGGGACACCTAGTACTTATAAGTTATAAGCATTAACATTAGTTTCTTACACGTGACCTACACATGCATCTACCACCACTTTTCATATTTTTTGTTCCTTCCGATACTAATTTCTTACTTGCATATACTTGAATATAAATACTCATACGCGCACTTGGACCTAGATATAACTGTACGTACTATATAATAATACAGTTGGCAAATGAGCATTAATTAAGTTGATATACATTTAATTTAGGAAGACTTCATGCTATATTAAAATGGGAATGAACAAAAATTCAGAATCCTAGTGGCTAGATAAAAAATAAAAAAAATAAAAAAATAAAAAAACAGAGTGATGCTCAGAAGTTGGAATAGATTGATAGATAGCAAATGAACCAGCTTCAGTTTATATTGGCTAAGTAATGAAACTGCACTGGAAATACCCAATGGGAGATTATTGCAGAAAAAATTGAGACAAACATGTTTTTGTTGAGACTTGCACAGTAGACATACCAACCAAAGAATGAAAATTATTTATCGTCTCTGGTAAATTAATTCAAGGCAAACATGTGTTTTTTTTATAAAAGCATAATCATAAATATCCATGTCATAGGCACTATTTACTCCCAAAATAAAAGCAAACATGTTTTTCAAGTCCATCCAAGATAATGAACTCATTTATAAAATATTGTAAATTAATACACACTGCATTAGCATTGGATGATGAACAAACATTATAATCATTACAATAATCACCATAATCCCAACAATGAAACAAGCAAATCAGACCAATGAAACAAATCAGTTAATATAACTGCCCAAAATACATTACCTAATATATCTCACTTGACTCACTCAAAAAAAATAAATATCTCACTTGGATTCAGATAAAGATAACTGCACAAATAAAGATGAAACACAACCTGAAAGAAAGGTTGCTAAAGGGCCTCAACTGCGGTTGGTCTCCTTAAGGGATCCTAGCAACACAGTAACTAACGTTTACATATAAAAAAAAAAGAGTAAAAGTTACGGATGCAACATTACCTATGGAAACCCATCTAGATCAATACTTTGTTGTGGGGGAAAACAGAGGAATCTAAATGGGGGAAAGAAAAAAAAAATAACAGGGATAAACAAAACACTATAAATTTCAATAAAGCACTACAATCCAAAGATACAAACCTAATCCTCTATTTTCTTGAAACCCTAACCGAAAATCTCTCAATCATGCTAAAATTGTACCAATAAATACACAAACTTATAAAAATAAACTTACAAGTACAAGTAATAGAGAAAGAGAAAGGAACGGATAGAGAGAGAAAGAGAGAGGAATGGAGAGGGAGAACACGAGAGAGTGAGAGACAAACGTAGAGAGAGAAAACGAGAGAGACACTCACCTGTTAAGCGAGACGGCGGCGGCGTCGATGGAACTGTGGCAACGACGACAGAACGGTGGCGACGACAACCAAACTCTGGCGACAAAGAGGCTGCACGATCTGACTGAGAGAGACTGGGAGAGAGAGAGAGAGAGATATATATATATATATATACATATACTAGGTTTTGCGTTTGAGGTTAGGACATATCGCGCCAAGGGGGGGGAGTGCTAAATTAAAGACTATTTGCGGTGCTTCCATAGGGCCACAAATAATTGGAAAATTCGTCGCAAAAAAAAAATTTGCCCACTGCTTAGCGTGAGATATCTGCTATCAGGCTTTTGCCGTCACTTTCTATTAAGGCAATAGTAAAAGTGTTGCTACAAGTCACTTTTCGTGGAGTTAAAAATTATACTTCTAAATATTATTTGCCATGATACAAAGTTGCGACAAAAAATCTTAATTTTCGTATCAAAATAATTTTTTCCACAATATTTTACTTACCGGTCATATCTCGTGGCAAAAGGCTTGTTTTTTTTTTCCCACGAATCGTTTTCGTGACATCAACACATTATTTCACACCATGCTTAGTTATGAGAAAAGAATTACAAGTAAAAACTCCAAAATCTTGTAGTGAATTATGATCAAATAACAAAACTTCGAGAAAGTAAAAAATATCTAGAAAAAGAAAAAAGAAAAAATCAACTGGCTCTATGTCTCTACTAGTCTTTTTTCCTTTTTCTAGGCTCTCTACTACTGTTCAATCGTATGAATTACATGAATAAAGAAACCCCATTACATATATATAACTCGCAACATAAAAACAGAAAAAGAAAAAGAAAAAGAAAAGGTGAGATAATGGCTACTACTACACGAAGCTTTTATAATTTCCCGGTTGAATTGCAGCAATTTCATATTACAACCATCTGAATCTTCTGCAATTGTCATGAGGGGATTGTATCTAATTTGAAGACCATCTCGGTTCAACTATCAAGCAATATTCATCCATATTATATATACAAAAGCACTTCAACCAAAACATTAATCTAACTAATTTAGCTCCCCCATCATCATCATCACCAACTGCACAACTTGAGGTCATCTCCCTGCAGCGGGGTCAAATTCAAATCCAAGAACAAAACCCTTTTGCTAGTACTCGATTTCTTCATCACCGGCTGCAGCGCTGCATGTTTAATCACCACACCTTCATTAATACTCATGACGGCCGTCCTGTGCCTCCTCATGTGGCCTCCCAGCGCCTGTCCCATCGGGAACTCGAGCCCACAAACGGAGCACTCATGGGTTTTCGGCTTCGACGGCGAGGTTGAAAGTCGATGGAAAAGGTCTCCAGCCATCAGCCTCGGCTTCTTGTGGCTGGCTCTGTGGCCTCCCAGCGCCTGAAACGACGAGAACTGCCTCTTGCAAGTCTTGCATACGAAAGTGCTAGAATTTCTGTTCACGTCAGTACTTTCACCGACTCTGGATAATAGCATCAAACAGTTGGCGATGTCTTCGGTCTCGAGCTTTCCATCCTCCCTACCTCTCTTCATGGCCGCCGACTTCAAGAGATGTAAATATACGTGTGTGAAACTTCCTAAGTAAGAAGTAGCTAGATTTCGGAATGGAATGGAATGGAATGGAAGAATTGTTGCGCCACCATATAATATATATAGAGTGGCAAAGTATGACTTAAGGGCTGACGTGGAGATTTGCAGTCCGAAGTATGTCTTGGGGAGTAAGTTTGATGTTTTGGCCATTGGGTGTGAAGTGTGCGTCTTCGTCAGCGTCAGCGCGTTGGTACTTGTTTGTCCTGTGAACGCGTAGCGGAAGGGCTGCACGTAGATTCCCAAGTGCCGTGTATTGTGTACAGTGCGCGACCAGACTAAACCAATTAGAAAATACTATTTTATAATTGTAAATTGTACAAGCGTCGTAGGAGCGGATCTACATAATTTGTCCTTCCAAATTTAAAAAAAATAATAATAATAATTTAGTATATAAAAAATTAAATATTTTTATATAATTAAAATTACCTTCCGATAATTAGATTTTCAAAACTTTTTTGCTCTTCCAAATTTCAATACTTACGTAATCTCACTCTAATATTTCACTTTACCTTACTTAACACCCAAATTTTCAACCGCATCCAATTGATTGGTACTGCTACTCTTACACCCCCATCAATTTGTTGCAAATTATTAGTTAGTTATATTGAAAAAGAAATTATCAAAAATTTTACTTTAAAAATAATAATAAATATATTTTATTTTATA
The DNA here is from genome assembly GCA_036559045.1 of Platycarya longipes. Taxonomy (NCBI): domain Eukaryota; kingdom Viridiplantae; phylum Streptophyta; class Magnoliopsida; order Fagales; family Juglandaceae; genus Platycarya; species Platycarya longipes. The sequence goes on from CM071801.1 coordinate 13,243,428, forward strand.
AAAGATGGTTATAAAGTTTAATTTGAAAAAAAAAATCTGAGTTGATATTTCATTTCTTTTCTCTTTATAATGGTATCTAACAAATTTACGGAAATTTTAAGAAAAATTATCTTGAAAAATGTTTATAGACATGTATTCTTTGTATATAATTAATTTATGATGTATGATTATTGATTTTATATATAGTTATGTGTAAAAAATATATATTACTTGTATTCATATATGCCACACACTTTGTCAATCGCCTCAAAATACTAAATCATAATTCTTTCATGTCGCCGTGTAATCGTTTTTAAATAAGTGAGTAAAACATGAGATCCATATGAAAAATATTAATTTTGTAATAATAGATCACACTCTTTTTCAAAACAATTACGTAATGATTATGCACTTTACAATTATATTTAGTATTACTCATCAAAATTTAAAAATTAAATAATTAAAAACAACATGAATTGAAATAGTTTACGCTGAAAGTTTAAATTATTGTCCATGGGTTGATAATTCTAGAAGATTAATATGGTCAAATCTCAACACCACGTAGGCGTAGTGAATTTATTTGTTTCATGTGGACTATATGATCATGTCTTCTTAGGATACTTAGTCGTTCATATCAAAAAAAAAAAAGGATACTTTAGTCTAAGCTTAGGCTATTAATAAAATATCATAGAAATTTTCTTATTCCTTGAAAAATGTCAAGCATATAATCCACGCAACTATCACATTCAGTGTAATTTCTTAGGTCGAGCGAACTTGAGTGATGTTGCAAATGGAGCTTTGCTACACCACGAGTTGTAGAAATGGTTTTTGTTATGGATAGTTCTATATCCACAACTGGGAGAGATCTGTGTGGGATCCCATCTGGTCATGTATTTGTCTCGTTTTTTTAATATTTTTTTAAAGTATTTTTTTATTTTATTTTTAAATCACAAAACCAATAAAAATAATTTACTTGACCATTAATTAATAAAGCAAAAAACTAGTCGGGAACAGTAGCGGAAATATAGGAATGTAAGTTTAGCATTTTCTTTTTATTTTTGGCGTATCATCGTCTGAATGCTTAGAAAACGGCATTAGATTATAATGTTTTTAAATTTAAAAAAATACTCTAGTATACAATTGTATCTTTGGGCTGGTATTTGCCAATAATGCATTTTCTATTCCACTTATACTTCTGTTTATATATTTCTCTGTTATAAGTAAAAGTTCATCCAAAAAAATATATATATAAGTAATTAATTGCAAGTATCAAAAGAACTATTTACAATAAAAATAGTACATTTTAGTTGCAAATAGTTCTTTTAATTGAAGTTAATTTATTATGAAAAAACCTGGAGATCCACCTTTAACCAGCCTTCTAAATGCATCCCGCCACATCAGCATAATATTTTACTAACCATACACTTGCCTACTCCGGAACTCATCCCTCATCCAAACTTGTGCCTTCGTTTCAGTTTCCTTCTAAAACTTACCCAAACTCCGCCCTCATTCCTAGAGAGATGCAAAATTAAGGCCCCGTTAATTTTTTATACAAAATACAAATTTTTATACACATTTTTCAAATCCTAATATACATTTTTCAAATTTCAATACATTTTTTTAAAATTTTAAAATAATAATAATATTAAAAAATAAATTAAACTCATTTCAACTCATCTCATCTCCTAATCTAAACAGGGCCTAAGAAAAAATTAACAGCACAAAAGATGAAATTTAGGATTTTTTGTAGCCAAACACCATTTGCTTAACTTGGCCAACTCGAGGGAACTCTGTAGCAGAAGTCCATGGCTTCCTGAAAAACAAAGTTGATGTCTTCCAAAAGATTCACTATTCCCTTTGTTTGTTGAATAAACTCGTTTTTCAATGCGATGTAGGCTGGGCCGAGTAAGAACGTGAATTGGGTGCCGGAGTCGACCATGCTCTGACCCTCCCCATATGATCTGGTATAACCACGAATTTCGGAAGCGCCAAGCTCTTACCCGAAACTTTAATCCCCTTGAGCTAAACTGTTTAGGCTGTTAGGTGTTGCTCCTTGAATCCCATATGGGAAATGAGTGAATGAGAGAGAAAGCCCATAGGCCTTATAAAATGGGTTTAGCCTCATTGGTTTAAACATACCAATCAAAAACTTATCTAGTAACTTTTGACTTTAGTAAAATTCATTTGTTGTCTTTTTTGTATGTAAAATGAAGAAATGTGAAAGTTAGAGTTTTACTAGTGGGAAAAGTTTTTGTGGGTGTCGTTGGAGTCAGGAGAAAAATTGTGTGATTGTAACAATTTTTTACATAGTGAATTTTCTTATCTGGGTCTAGCAGTTTTTCTCCTGTTTTAGGAGTTTTTCACATAAAAATTGTGTTGTGTTTATTTCTCTATTTTTTCTTGATATTCTGTCAAAAATAGATCTTAATGGAGGGAATTTGGGTAGTCCAGATTCCCAACAAATAGTATCAGAGCCACTAGATTCTTTTGGCAAGGTGGAGTTTTGGTGTGATAGTGTGGATACGTACGGTGTAAGGAGGTTCTATCTAAGAAATTGAAAATTTTAAGTGTGTCCGTTGTGATCCTCCAATCTTTCTTGAGGATCTTGAAGTTCTGTCTAGGAAAGATTAGTCTTTCTTGGGAACTTACTTAGTGAGTACTATTCATTTCTACAGTAAAATTCATCGAGGTAATGTCAAGAATGGAGGTAGAGTAATTTGATGGAAGAATCAATTTTGACTTGTGGCAAGTGCAAGTCAGGAATATTTTGATTTTTACACAAGGCATAGACCAACCCATGAAATCAGCAATTTGCTGGAGGTGTGGACAACTTGGGCACGTCAAGAAAAGTTGTCAACAAGGGTTGGAGCAAGTTCGGCAAGTGGCTCCAAGTCAGTAAATAAAGATACTGGCATGAAGCTAACGTTGTGTCTCTCTCCATAGAAAAAGAGACATGTATATCCTTATAGCATAACGCGAATCCTAAAATTTCCATGATAAAGGATGTGTTAATGTTAGCGGTTCCACAAATTTGCACACAAGCATTAGTTTGGCATTGATGCAAGCTGTGTAGTGGAAATTCATGTCGATGGCTGATGAACTTCCAGGAAAGCCAAACGTAAGAGTTGCAACATAATTTTTCAGCAAAATTATTTTCGACATGGGCCGAAGTGAAATATTTGGAATTGGTTTATTCTGAGTGAGTATGCTTTTATGGTGGAGCATGGTAGCGGAAGCTATGAAGATCTTCATTACGGTGAAGCATGGCTGTGGGATCAGTCAAAGTCGCAAGGTGGAGATTGTTAGATGTTGCTCCTTGAATCCCACATGGGAAATGAGTGAATGAGGGAGTAAACCCATAGGCCTATAAAAATGGTTTTAGCCTCATTGGTTTAAACACACCAGTCAAAAACTTATCTAGTAACTTTTGACTTTAGTAAAATTCTTCTGTTGTCTTTTTTGTATGTAAAAGAAAGAGAGGTGAAAATTAGAGTTTTACTAGTGGGAGAAATTTTTGTGGGTGTTGTTGGAGTGAGGAGAAAAATTGTGTGATTGTAACAATTTTTCACATAGTGAATTTTCTTATCTGGATCTAGTAGTTTTTCTCCTGTTTTGGGAGTTTTTCACGTAAAAATTGTGTTATATTTATTTCTCTAATTTTCTTGATATTCTGTCAAAAATAGATCCTGATGCAGAAACTTAAAAGGTCCAGATTCCCAACATAAGCTAGATCAAAATAAGGTAACAGATTTGAAATATGAACTAGAGGAGTGTAGTTCAATGGTTGGAGCCATGTGAGACTCTCTTAACCAAAAAGCAAGATACCGAACGAGTCACTTCCTGATATACAGTACGAGAATTAAGGGAAGTCCATTTGGCTGATAAACAACAAAGACCCACGGTTAAGACCCATCAATCCGATAGTTAGTGTTGGAGTCCTCTTTAGAGTTGGGGCAATATGAGCATTCTCTGAGTTGCAAAGAGTGAGGATTAAAAATGATTTATTATGAAGGAGGTGAGCTTAAAAAGAAGTACAAGAGGAGGAGGTGGATGAAGAGTTTGAAGGCAAGCACACACATAAAAATAAAGATACGTGCGTTTCGGGTTTCACAAGAAGACTCAAGTCATTTGCCTTGGTTTACTATATGTCTCTCTTTCCCTTTCTAATTTCTGGTATGAATCTCTTGCGTCTTGGTTTACCGTGGTAATTCCACAACTTCTTACGTGTCTAAATTTAATTGGAAGGTTGGTTTTCCTCTAAAATTAGATGGGCTGTCTTGAAGGCCCTCTCATTGATTATATATATCTTCTTTTTTATATATATATAGTGATTTATCAAAAAATTTAGATACCATCCTCTTCTTCTTTTTTTAAAAAAAATAAGTTACACTAAATTATATCAAATTAAAGCTATTTCATTTAAATGATTATCATCTAATCAATTTATATTAAAAAAAAAATTATCCAAAACATGTGGTATCGATCGATATAATTGATCAACAATCACCATGACATGTCAACAATATGAATAATGTATGATCTTCCATGCATGCACGACGTCTTGTAAATACCATTGCTGATCAGTTTCCTAAAGTCTTACTCCCCAACCAACCTTCAAGACTTCCAGTGCTTTCTTCTGCCGTGATTAATCATGTACTATATGCGTCAAAGTGAATGTACGTTATACGTACGGTCTATCGATCCAATTAAAAAACATGGATTAGGTACTGTTTTTCAAACTGGGGCTGTTTCTAGAATTTATGCCTGCCAACTTCAACGTTTGTTTCTTTTCTCAAACTTTCGCTTTCTGCCGATCATCGATAAATTTCATCCAGTTCCTTCTGATCATGCATTAATGGGTCGAGGTTAATTAGACTGTAACGGCCGATTCAAGTTTTGGAAAATTTTATAATTGAATCGGTATATATCAATTTTTGGAATTTATGATTGATATTTCATCACCAAAATTACAACTTTAATTTTTTCAATTTTGGTCTAGTTTTCTGATTTATCAGTTACACATGTTGACACTATAAGTTTAATACTATCAATTTTTTAATCTTAAATTTAATTGTGAGAATTTAGTATATTTATTATTAGTAATTACTAATTCATTAATGTTTAATTATACTAGTATAGTATAAGTAGTGTATAATTACTTATTAGTAAACACTAATAAAATTTCCTTAAAAAAATTAATAAACTTGAATAATAAGATTAAAATAGTATAATTAGTGTCTAATTATGTTAGTATATTAATTTTACGTTATAAGATTAAGAGACTTGAATATTAAAATTAAAATTTTTATATGTTATATTAATTTGAAATTTAACATATAATATATATAATTATATAAAAATTATATATAATTTTAAAAATTAAAAATATATACCAGCCTAGTTTGATTTAAATTGATTTTCAAAATATGAAAATCGGTTCCATACTGATTTATGACCGATTTTGATTTTTAATATTCAGAACCGCACAGAACCGATTATAAGAAACTAGAACAAACCCGATTTTTCAGGTTCAACCATTTTTTTTATCTTACACCCCAAGTCAAGCTGTTAATTTATTGTAGTTTGATTGGCCGGGAAAGTTCTTGTCAGTTTCCAGTTACTTGCATCACTTTTGTTAGCTCTCTTTTAAAATTAAAAAGAAAGAGACCAAATCTTTTAATAACGTGTATGCATACTATAAAAGTTTTGTTTGGATATTAAAATGAGATAAGGTAATTTTAGATCAAAATTAAAAATAAAATAAGATATTATTAAAATATTATTTTTAACATTAATATTATTTTAAATTTTGGAAAAAAATTAAATTATTAATTAATTTTATGTAAAAATTTAAAATTTTTATAATAATAAAATAAGATGAAAAAGTTTTACTGTTAAGCGGACCTAAATTCGTACTTAGGTAGTAGCTTTGGAGAATCCTATTCATTCCAATGGTAAGTGTCCCGAACCTATCCCGTTTCTTTTTTTATTTTTGATTTTTTTTTTATAAATAATTTTTAACTAAATATTTTAAAATCATGTAAAAAAATGTTTTTTTATATTTTTTTACATGATTTTTTTAATATATTAAAATATTTTTAAAAAATATAAAAAATAATAATTTTATTTAAAAATAGTTACTTAAAAATCATATATAAAAAAAAATGATGGAATCGGAACAATACCCATAGAGGTGAATAGCATTTTCCAATAGCTTTACACGGTTCAATACAAAGCTAATAAATCAATCTTTTAACGTTATCTAAAAAAGCATCATTGCATTATAATTATTTTAAAAGAAAAAAACAAATTTATAGATGACATGATTTTATATTATCTAATATATTTATTTTATGATATAATATATACCTATATTAGTTTATAAATTTATTTGTATAAAATTATTTTGTAAATTAATTATTTCTCTATTTTTTGTAATTTATTTAAAAATTATGTGCAAATTATGTGCAATAGAGATCACATATTCAAACTATATCTCTCAATTTAATAAATAAAAAATTACAACAAATCTTAACCTAATCATGGCCTGTACAAATCATGGTTGTTAAATAACTTACAGGTGTACTAATCATGGCCTGGAGTTACATATACTCCTTAATTGATGGTTGATGCAATACACAAAAAGAAATTTAAGTCGGGATACATATAATTAGTTTGAATAAGGCGTTTCGAAAGATGACACAACTCGACATCAAAAGTCGCAAGACATGAGAATGAAGCTGTAATTGGACCCATCCAAAATAGTGGAGAACCTCAAGAACATGACGGTAGAAGGGGAGGAGCAAGCCGCTTGCAAATATTAAGGGGAAGAGGACCACCCATGGCGACTTTCCGTCGGAGCCCACAGCATGTTCCACCCTCGAGAACCTCTATGAGAGATAAGTGAGGGATGTTGTACTTGAGGTGAATTGCCCTAAAGCACGCGTCGATAAAGGACAAAACCCAGCGTTTCCTTGGAAAATACAGGGGGACAGACGCAAAAGAACTATTGAGAGCCATAAAAAACAAGAGGCTTTTATAGCAATAAAGGGAAAGGTATGGCAAGACTGGAGAGCAATAGTAAACGAAGTGGAGAGATGAAAAGAACGAAGGTTAGGGAAAGACCTTTTATAGCAAAGGAAGGCTGAGAGATGACTGAGAAACAAAGCAACACTGACAGCTACAACGTGAGCAAAATGGCACGCTGGTCCAACGATTAGAGCAACATGAGTGGCAGTTGTGGTGTCAAGCAAGTGGGTAGAAGGGACTAATAGGCTTTTGGAAGCATGGAAGGAGGAGTAGCCAAGTGGCCATTGTGACAGACGAATGAGGGGCACGGACCAATGGGCTCCCATTACTACTTTCAAACTGTTGAGGTTAGGCCAACCAAGATACTTTTCTTATATAATGAGGGAACTTTTACCACTATCATCTGTGAATATAGTTATTTTCCCACAGTAAGAAAATTGCTACAAAAGCCAACTTTTGTTGTATAAGGACTGCTAAAGACATACAAATATCCCATAAAGAGATCTCACAAACTAATATGTCATTACCATGTTTAATTAAGCTTTCTTTTTCTTTTTTTTTTCCTACCCACCCTAAATCCCCCTTTTTTCTCCTCGCAAACCCACATTGTTGTCCCAACAAAGAGCCAATGCATTTGTCAGAGCCAGCCCTAGAAAATAGTCGATGACGACGTTGCTACCATCATTTCAATCTCTCACCACCAACAAACAGCAAACCTCTCTCTCTCTCGCCCTCCCGCTCTTTCTCTGATTCCTGCTATTTCTTTATATTTGTTTTTCAAAAATTCAATAGATTATGATTTTTTCTCTCATCAACCAAACACAAAACAAATGTTATTGCTTTCATTTTCTCAACAACGTACAAGAACAAATTATGATTTTCCCTCTCAACGACTAAATTGAGAGCAAACATTTTTTTTTTCATTTCCTCAACAACCAAACTAAATTTTCCATTTCATTTTCTCAATAACCAATCAAAATTTTTTCTTCAATTTTCTCACAACCAAATATAGACAGATATCCAATGATAGAAGACTGTATGTGAAGTCATCTGAGCTGTTAGCGACTAATGAGAATGAGGTGTAGCAAAATTAACTAATGGGTCTCTATCTAGAGGAAGGCTCACTCCAGAATAGTGAAGTGGGGGGAGGGAGATTGGGTAAAAGCGGGAGTGAGAAAGAGAATATATGAAATGAAAGTTAGGGGAGGAAAATTGAGGGCACAAAATCAAATAAAAATAAGAAAAAAATATTAAAGTTATGTAAAATAAAACATTAAAGAAATTACCTAATACGTCACTTTGTGGGATCCCATTGTATCCCTGATACTTTTCTTATTGTATTATTTAATGTTTAAGGCATGGGTCTTGGTTTTTTAAACTTGGAAGTTTTCACCTAGTAATTATGACGAAAACAATGGTAGGTGTTTTGAGATTGTAGAAATTTGGATCAAATTTGATATTCTAGTACAAACTTTTTTTCCTTTTTCTAAACAATATATATTATATATGAGTGTTGAACCCAAGGTTTCAAGTCTCGTATTTACGTATAAATTTTGATGATAACAAATAATAATGAAAACTCAAGCTCAAGTTGTCTATGCATGAAGGGAACTAAACACATCAAGAAATCAAGCATGAGCAAGAAAGATATCAAGTCTACAAATGAAGCTCATAGATTATTTTTGTACATCTCTTGATAAAATTAAAAATTGGATTAAGGCTCCAAATTACTCTTTTTTCTCATAAAACATCAAATTACTTTTTCCACATATGCAAGACATTTTTAAATGTCTTAGTTTTGAAAATTATGTTTTTCACATGTGCATAACACCATCAAACAAAATAATTTCGAAAATTATATTTTTTTATAAAAACTTGATTTTATAAGATGATTGATTATCATATTTGACATGTGCATATTTTGTTTGAAAGTCTTGAAGGGAGGTGGTGTGTTTTTTTGACAAATGCAAAAGGTAGATGATTTTGTTTGGAAATCTTAAAGGGTGGTTGTGTGTTTTTTTGACAAATATAAAAGATAGATAATTTGTTTGAAAATCTTAAAGGGTGGTTGTGTGTTTTTTTTACATATGCAAAAAGAAGATGATTTGGTTTGAAAAATAAATCATGCTCATTTTGTCTTGTATGAAAAGCAAAAGATTAGGTTTGATTTCTTTGAAAAATGAATGGAGTTGTCTTTGACAAATGCAAAAAGGAAATGTTTTTATTTGAATTTTTTGAAAAGTGAATAGTGCTCTTATTTGACATGGGAATCTTTTCAAATTTGAAATTGAAGACTCATTTACCTATAAATAGCTCACTTGAGTTTTGCAAAAATTACAACAAGAGCTTACACATCTATTGCTAAATTTTGCATCATTCTTTCAAAGCTCTCATTCTCTCTTTTCTAAAGTTTTGAGCCTTAATTCTTGTTCTTGTTGAGAGAGATATAGTTTGTGCTGTATTGTTCTTATTTCACTCATTGAGGAGTGTTTTCTGATAGCCTACCCACTATCAATTCTTGTATCAGTAAGAGGGTGTGTATAACCCTTGTGTGTGTAGAAGGTGTTCTACACGGGGAATAGTTAAATCACCAAGTGTGAGGTGATTGGAAGTAAGAGGGTGCGTATAACCCTTGTGTGTGTAGAAGGTGTTCTATACAGGGAATAGTTGAATCACCAAGTGTGAGGTGATTGGAAGTGTAGAGGGTGTTCTACACGGATTCTTTGGAGCGGTGCTGCTCAAAAGTGTAATAGGTTTCTATCTCCACCTAAAGGAGATTGAATAGTGGATTTGGGAATCCTCAAGGGGTAGCTTGAGGCGAGGACGTAGGCAGTGGGGCTGAACCTCGTAAAAATACTGAGTTTGCTTTCTCTTACCCTACTCTTTATATTTCCTACTGCTTTATATTTTGGTTATATTTTATATTGTATATTTAGTTTATAAGTATTAATTTTTTAATATAACCCAATTCACCCCCCCTCTTGTGTTAGTCATCTGGGCAACAATTGGTATCAGAGCTAGAGCTCTGTTATAAGGTTAACTATCTTTTGAGTTAAGATCTTATGGCTAACATTGCAGCTTCATTTGGTGAAGGTCAATCTAGCAGTCGGCCTCCACTCTTTTGCGGAGACAATTACTCATTCTGGAAAGTTAGAATGAGAATATTCCTTCAGTCTCAAGGCCGAGAAATCTGGAAATGCATTGTAAATGGACCTTATATTCCAACAAAAGTAGTTGATGGAGTAAAGGTCAAAAAGGAAGAAGAAGAGTTTGATCGTGAAGACGATAGACTTTATACTTTGAATTTAACTGCTATGAATTTATTATATAATGCTCTTAATGGTAATGAGTTTAATAGAGTAATGACTTGCACTACAGCAAAGGAAATTTGGGATAACTTGGAAGTTACTTATGAAGGAACTTCTCAAGTCAAGGAATCAAAAATTTATATTCTTACTCATGAATATGAAATGTTTAAGATGAATGATGATGAATCTATTTCTAGTATGCACACTCGTTTTACTAACATCATAAACAGCTTGACAGCTCTTGGCAAAGTTTATTCCAAAGTGGAGATAGTAAGAAAAATTCTCAACTCTCTACCAAAACGTTGGGAGTCAAAAGTGACAGCGATTCTTGAAGCTAGAGACCTCAAGAAGCTCGAAGTGAATGAACTCATCGGGTCACTTATCACCCATGAGTACACATTGAAAAGAGGAGAAGAAGAAGGAAATTCAAAGAAGAGTTTGGCACTTAAAGCTATTCCACATGAAAGTGAAAGTGATGAAGATGAGGAAAATGACGACAAAGATGAAGAAGTTGCGATGATAATAAGAAGAATTCAGAGGTTCTTAAAGAAAAATAAAACTCCTCCAAGGAAATCCTTCAATAAGTTTTCCAAGAAAGATTCAGGTAAAAATGACACTTTAATTTGTTATAAATGCAATAAACCTGGTCATATCAAGCCAGATTGTCCTCTGCTAAAGAAAGATCGAAACAAAGGCAAAAAAGCAATGAAAGCTACGTGGAATGATGATTCAAGTAGCTCAGATAGTGAAGCAAGCAATGGAGAATCAGCAAATCTTTGTCTTATGGCTAAAGATGACATTGAGGTAACAAATTTTGATAATATTGAAGATCCTTCATATGAAGAATTGCAAAATATTTTAGAAGAGGTATATGAGGAATTTAAAAAATTGGGTATCAAGTATACTGCTTTGAAAAAGAATAATTCTTCTTTAACAAACGAAATTGATATTTTAAGAAAAGAAAGTATTGTTTTGAAAGATGAAAATCTTGAGTTGAAGAAAAAGAAAACTGATTTAGAAAATATTATTGAAAACTTTACGAATGGAAAAAGAAATTTTGAAAAACTTCTTGGTAGTCAAAGATGTGTTTTTGACAAGGCAGGCTTGGGATATATGCCAAAACAAAAATACAAATCTTATAAAAACTTCTTTGATAATCCTTCTACATCAAAGTCCAATATTCAAAATTCTTTTCATAAAAATAATTTTGTTAAAAAAGGATACTATTATAATCACTCAAGTTATTCATATATGTCACATGCTATTTGCAATTTTTGTAATAGCAATGGTCATAATTATCATGCTTGTCCTATTAGAAGAAAACATACAATGACTATTAGGGCCATATGGGTACCTAAAAATCTTGTTTATTCTAATACTAATAAATAAAGGACCCAAAGAACTTGGGTACCAAGAATTGTTTTTAATTGCTTTTGTAGGTATGCATGAAGTATTCTACATGTAAAAATAAATGGTTTTTAGATAGTGGATGTTCAAGACACATGACGGGAGACGAGACTAAGTTCTTTGATCTTAGATCTAAAGAGGAAGGACACGTGACATTTAGAGACAACTCGAAAGGGAAGATCGTGGGAATAGGTAAAATATGTTGAGCAACCTTCAGGTTTTGAAAATCATATTTCTCCAAATCATGTTTTCAAACTCACAAAAGTAGTATATGGACTCAAACAAGCTCCTAGAGCATGGTACGAGAGACTCAGTGGTTTCTTGATTGAAAAAGGCTTTTCAAGAAGAAAAATTGATACAACTCTTTTCATTAAATAAGAAAATGATGATACTCTTTTGATTCAGATTTATGATATAATATTCGGTGCTACTAACGAAAATATGTGCCAAGTTTTTGCTAAGACTATGCAGGAAGAATTTGAAATGAGCATGATGGAAGAGCTTACATTCTTTCTCGGATTGCAAATTAAGCAAGCAAAAAGTGGAATATTCATCAATCAATCAAACTATATTAAGGAATTGCTGAAAAAGTTTGGGATGGAAGGTGCTAAGGAAACTGGAACACCAATGAGCTCATCCACTAAACTTGCTAAAGATGAATCCGGTAAATCAGTTGACTCAAAGGTATATCGAGTTATGATTGGTAGTTTATTATATTTGATAAACTAGTAGACTTGATATTATGTTCAATATATGTTTATGTGCACGTTTTCAATCATTTCCGAAACAATCTCATTTGATTGCAGTCAAGCGGATTTTTAGATATTTTGCCAGTACCCTTGACTTAGAGTTATGGTATCCTAAACACATTTCTTTCGATCTTACTAGTTATTTAGGTACCGATTATACTAGTTGCAAAGATGATCGAAAAATTTTTAGTAGAACATGTCATTTCTTAGGTCATGCACTAGTTTCCTGGTTTAGTAAAAAATAAAATTCTGTTGCACTATCTACTACTGCTGAGGCAGAATATGTTGCTGCGGGTAGTTGTTGTGCCCAAGTTCTTTACATGAAGCAACAACTTGAGGATTTTAAACGTATGTACAATCACATTCCAATCAAATGTGATAATACAAGTGCTATAAATCTTTCAAAGAATCCAATACAACAATCTCGGACCAAACATATTGATATTAGATATCATTTTCTTAGAAATCATGTGCAGAAGGGTGATATTGCATTAGAATTCACTAGTACACATGATCAATTGGCAGACATTTTTACAAAACCCCTACCAGAAGATAGACTACGCATGATTAGAAGAGAAATAGGAATTATGCATGCCATCAATATCTGCTAGATACTTTTATTCCATTAACTCAAATGACCTACAGAAACTTGAGACGTTTAGCCTCATCATTCAAATGCATTTGCTCCTCATAAATCATCATGCCATCCTTGTCTAAAGGATTAGGCAATCGAAATGCAGAGGCAAGTAAGGATTTTAAATCCTTATTCTGTTGTTTTAAGTCTACTATTTTTTTGTTAGACTCTTGAACAAGTCGTTGAAGAATATCGATCTTCTCATTAAGCTTCTCTATCTCGCGGGTTTTGGACTGCAACCGAGCGGAAAAAGCAACTATGGAAGATGAGTATCGAGTCCCGAGACCCACAAGCTCGTAAATGGCGTCATGATCTGATTTATTAGCTAAATCAGTCTCTTGTTGCTTCATGGCACCCACGACAGATGCAGAAATAGATTGAGACTGAGGTGAAGGATACCTCAAATCTTGATCAAGAGAATCACTAAAGGGAAATCTACGAGCCATTGAAAATTTGTAAAGTGAGAATGAAGATGAACTACAATAATGAGAAGAAGATGATGCGGATTAGATAAAACTAAGGATTGCTTTTATAAAGATGGAAATAAGTAAAAGACAAACTGACATCTCTTCAAATCTTACTTAGTCAAGCTTACAAGATATGCCGGATGCATATTGTCAAAAGTTACCGAACTAAGCTAGCGAGATTAATTATAATTGTCCCTGTTTCTCTCGTGAAACGCTGCCATTATCTGCTGATGTTGACTCTGTGCTTGAACTCTTACTTGTTCCGATTCCTCTATTTGAAGTTTCAGAATACGAGCCAATTCCGTCAAATCTTTATTTTCTTGCTTTAACCTCTTATTCTTTCTGCCTTTATTTACAAGCTTTTGATGCAGAACAGATATTTGATTGTTAAGTCGATCAACCTCATTTGCCCTCGCTAGTAATCTCCGAGACATGGTCGTAACAGAGGCAGCATATTGAGCACTGAGAGTTCTTGATGCTGCAACAACCTCAGAATCAGTTCTATTTGAAAAATGCATCTCTGCTTCTATCATGGTATTGACAACCTCATGAGATAAAATGACTGGTTGAGACGGTTCCTGATTCAAATCCGGAAGATTATTAGATGAAATTTTCTCCGCCATTCTATCGTTTTGAATAAACAGAAACCGGATCAATGAGTGGGGTGAAAATTTATTTGAGTATCCAACAGGTGAAAACCGTCTTTTAAACGACAACTTTCAAATCTCGATAATATTTAATTTTTTAATAATATCACGCGGATTTGAATCTGCTTTCGCACCGACTGCTAGAGCTAGGCCACCTTTGCAGGTTTTATCAGACACGCGTGGCTCCGCACCGAACTGTCAGAGTTAGACTTCCAACATTTGCAGGTTTTGTCGGACATGCATGGCTCTACACCGCATTGCCAGAGCTAGGCTTGCAACTTTTACTGTCTTTGTCGGACACGGATAATTTTAATTATTCAACTTCAAATCTCTGGAATATCTAATTCGTCAATAACATCAAGCGGATTTAAATCTTTTTCCGCACCGAGATGATAAAATTCGGCTTCAACCTTTGCAGGTTTTGTCAGGCACGGGTGGTTCCAACTTCTACTCTCTAACGCACCGTTTTATTTGGTTATTGCTTATTACGGGAAAAAATCTTATTGAAACCAATTACGGTTCCTTTTTAATGATGCCAAAAGGGGGAGAAGTCTTATACTAGTATTATACTACCCTGTTATATATGCTAGAATCATATTTATATTTTTCTTGAAATACTAACGCATATTTTCAGGGGGAGCTTAAGTATTACTGCAGGTCGCAGATTTCTACTAAGTATTTGTCATCATCAAAAAGGGGGAGATTGTTGAACCCAAGGTTTCAAGTCTCGTATTTACGTATAAATTTTGATGATAACAAATAATAATGAAAACTCAAGCTCAAGTTGTCTATGCATGAAGGGAACTAAACACATCAAGAAATCAAGCATGAGCAAGAAAGATATCAAGTCTACAAATGAAGCTCATAGATTATTTTTGTACATCTCTTGATAAAATTAGAAATTGGATTAAGGCTCCAAATTACTCTTTTTTCTCATAAAACATCAAATTACTTTTTCCACATATGCAAGACATTTTTAAATGTCTTAGTTTTGAAAATTATGTTTTTCACATGTGCATAACACCATCAAACAAAATAATTTCGAAAATTATATTTTTTTATAAAAACTTGATTTTATAAGATGATTGATTATCATATTTGACATGTGCATATTTTGTTTGAAAGTCTTGAAGGGAGGTGGTGTGTTTTTTTGACAAATGCAAAAGGTAGATGATTTTGTTTGGAAATCTTAAAGGGTGGTTGTGTGTTTTTTTGACAAATATAAAAGATAGATAATTTGTTTGAAAATCTTAAAGGGTGGTTGTGTGTTTTTTTTACATATGCAAAAAGAAGATGATTTGGTTTGAAAAATAAATCATGCTCATTTTGTCTTGTATGAAAAGCAAAAGATTAGGTTTGATTTCTTTGAAAAATGAATGGAGTTGTCTTTGACAAATGCAAAAAGGAAATGTTTTTATTTGAATTTTTTGAAAAGTGAATAGTGCTCTTATTTGACATGGGAATCTTTTCAAATTTGAAATTGAAGACTCATTTACCTATAAATAGCTCACTTGAGTTTTGCAAAAATTACAACAAGAGCTTACACATCTATTGCTAAATTTTGCATCATTCTTTCAAAGCTCTCATTCTCTCTTTTCTAAAGTTTTGAGCCTTAATTCTTGTTCTTGTTGAGAGAGATATAGTTTGTGCTGTATTGTTCTTATTTCACTCATTGAGGAGTGTTTTCTGATAGCCTACCCACTATCAATTCTTGTATCAGTAAGAGGGTGTGTATAACCCTTGTGTGTGTAGAAGGTGTTCTACACGGGGAATAGTTAAATCACCAAGTGTGAGGTGATTGGAAGTAAGAGGGTGCGTATAACCCTTGTGTGTGTAGAAGGTGTTCTACACAGGGAATAGTTGAATCACCAAGTGTGAGGTGATTGGAAGTGTAGAGGGTGTTCTACACGGATTCTTTGGAGCGGTGCTGCTCAAAAGTGTAATAGGTTTCTATCTCCACCTAAAGGAGATTGAATAGTGGATTTGGGAATCCTCAAGGGGTAGCTTGAGGCGAGGACGTAGGCAGTGGGGCTGAACCTCGTAAAAATACTGAGTTTGCTTTCTCTTACCCTACTCTTTATATTTCCTACTGCTTTATATTTTGGTTATATTTTATATTGTATATTTAGTTTATAAGTATTAATTTTTTAATATAACCCAATTCACCCCCCCTCTTGTGTTAGTCATCTGGGCAACAATGAGTGCTACTAAAAATATGGAAGGATCTCACAAACTAACATGGTAATGTACCGTGCCAATTTAATTTTTTTTTCTCCATTCCCCCACAACCCAATCCTCCTTCTCCCTCCTCCCTCCTTTTTTCGTTGCAAAATTGCATCACCATTCCAAACTAATAGCTAACGTTATTCACAAGATCAACTTCATAAAATAGTTGACAATACAATAAATATCCTTTATTATGGAGATTTTGTCCATGTCGTAAAAACATTCATTGTGAATCTCATGTAATCGTGACGATTTTTATGTCTCTATAAGATTTGATCACAAATTACACTTAATGGTCATCAGGGTAGCAAGAAATTGACATCTCTCTTGCGGTTTCTCTTGCTCTCATATTCCTTCCATTTTTTCAACAACCAAACAAAGAACCATTATTTCCTTTTAATCTTCTCAAACAATTGTGAACATATTGCATTTTTGTTTTTCTCAAAAACCAAATAGAGAGCCGCTATCATTTTTTCTCATTTACTCAATAATCAAACAAAGAGATATACCTGATAATATAGAGTTGTCAATGACTTGACAAGACTGGGGTGCAAGGGAACTAGCTAGAGATTCCATCTACGGGCCTCTAAGAAAGGGAAGGGGGGGGAAATGTACTAGGGCGTAGGGGGAAGTGAGTAAGACTACTCACCCAAGCCGAATTTTTTTTGGCTCGGTCCAAAACCTGGTTTATGATAACTACATTATGGTTATGGGTTCCAGCCCGAAATAAACTCAATCCAATATGTGTATTATAAAATGCAAACCTATTCGGTGTGAGTAGGTTTTGATATCTAGGTACTGGGTTTTAAACCCAACGCCCAAATTTTATAAAAACGGAAGTCGAAGCTCTAGCACTAGTAGTCGCGTCCTTAAGAGATTTCATTCTCGTTTCTCCCAACAAGTCGTAACTCCACTCTCCCTCTACTCTCTCTCTCTCTCTCTCTCTCTCTCTCTCTCTCTCTCTCTCTCTCTCTCTCTCTCTCTTCGAATGGAGTTTGGATGTCTATAACTACAACAAGAATGGTAGCTATTTCACCATCTCTAAAGCACTAAATTGTTGTCTCTTTCACATTTCGATAAGGTCTTCCTTTCTATGTTCCTTTGAGCATTTTTACACATGATTTTCTTAGATCTACTTTTCTTTCTTTAAAATGGATCGTTCTTCACTACGTTTCTCTCTACTACCAACCAGATAAAGTTGGAGGGGAAACTAGAGACTCATAATAATCATAGGACATTTAGATTTGTTGTGTCGGTCTTCCCAACCCCACCTGGGTCCTCGTGCTCAGGACGGCACACGTAGTCAGGTTCCCATAAGGTGGTCAATTTGTACCATCTTTGTCGCATAGTAAGGGCAATTTTTAGCTTAAACAGACGCTAGCTTTCGGGTATGTTTTATTCTCTATTTGTTTTGTCCTCTCTTTATTGATTTTGGATTTGTTATGGTGTAGATGTGAATGGAATAATCTTTGAGGAGTGTTTTTATGGATTACATCCGAAATAATTTGACATCTCTCTTGCGGTCTCTCTCTCATATTCCTTCCATTTTCCTTTGTATTTTCCTTCCATTTTCTCAACAACCAAACAAAGAACCATTATTTCGTTTTCATTTTTTCAACAAATGGTGAACATATTGAATTTTTGTTTTTCTCAAAAACCAAATAGAGAGCCGCCATCATTTTTTTTCATTTACTCAATAATCAAACAGAGAGATATACCTAACAATATAGAGTTGTCGATGACTTGACAAGACTAGGGTGTGAAGGCTACTAGCTAAAGACTCTATCTACGAGGCTCTGGGAAAGGGAAGTGGGGGGAAAGGTACTAGGGTATAAAGGAAAGTAAGTAAGACTATTCACCTAGGCCAGATTTTTTTTCGGCCCGATCCAAAACCTAGTTATGATAACTGGATTACGGTTATTGATTCCAGCCTGAAATAAACCCAGGGCAGTACCCATATTGTCAAAAGTAAACCTATTCGCTTTGAATAGGTTTTCAAAATCCAAGTATTGGGTTTTAAACCCAACGCCCAAGTTTTATAAAAATGGAAGTGGAAGCCCTAGCACCAATAGTTGTACCCCTAGGAGATTCCATTCTTGTTCCTCCCAGCGAGTCGCAACTCCACTCTCCCTCCCCCCCCCCCTTCTCTCTATCTATATATCACTCTCTCCCTTTTCTTCGAATGGAGTCCGGATGTCCGTAACTACACTTCACCATCTCCAAAGCACTAATCGTTGTTTCTTTCACATTTCGGTAAGCTCTCCCTTTCTTTGTTCTTTTGAACATTTTACACATGATTTTCTTAGATCTGCTGTTCTTTCTTCAAAATGGGTCGTTTTTCTATACTACAAACTAGATAAAACCGAAGGGGCAACTAAAGGCTCATAATAATCATAGGGCTTTTAGAGTTGTTGTGTCGGTCTTCCCAATCCCACCAAGGTCCTCGTGCTTCAGACGGCACACGTAGTCAGGTTCCCGTAAGGTGGTCAATTTGTACCATCTTATGACCGATCCAACATCCCTCCAATAATTCCAAGAAACAAAAGCAAAGAAAAAAAGACAAAGCATCAATGTCTTGTCAAATCTAGACCATTTTTGCAAGCTCACAAAAGATGGTTTTTTTTGCCCTTTAAAAAAAAATCCTATGGTGCGTTCTTGCTCTTCCTTTTGCATCATATTTTTCATTACTTTTGGGTCTAAAAATGAAAATTTATGTCGCATAGTAAGGGCAGTTTTTAGCTTAGACAACCACTAGCTTTTGGGTATGTTTTATTCTCTGTTTGTTTTGTCCTCTCTTTATTGATTTTGGATTTGTTATGGTGTACATGTGAATGGAATAATCTTTGAGGAGTGTTTTTGTGGATCACATCCGAATTTGTGGGACCTAGAAGGGAGAACAATGAAAATAGCCATAACTGCAGAGTATCCTAATAAGATATGGATTTGGACTTGTTAAATCTAGAATTTGATTTGTGAGATTTGGATTCGGATTTGTTAGATCTGGATTTTGATTTACTATTAATAAATGGTATTAATAGTTTGACTGTTTTTATAAAAGGCCTCCCAATAAGATTCAACAAAGATATAGTTTTAGTAGTGTACACGTGCTAAGTGTAGTGAATTTTATATAGCACCTTGATGATAGCAATTAGGGATTGATATTATCGATTATGTCAAAAAAATGTAAATGAGAATTGTTAAATATCGTATCAAGCTTGTGCTTGAATTCATCACCATTTATAATTGAGTGACGGATGAAAGTTTTAAAAAAAAACATCACAGCAAAACGATGTCATTTTATTAAACGATGTCATTTTATTAAAAATTATTTTTAAACTTAAATATATATATATATATATATATATATATATATATAGATAGATAGATAGATAGATAGATAGATAGATAGATAGATATATTGGTTGGTTGGACAGATGAAAACTCAGGTAAGCAGATGAGCTGAATGCGATGGCCTGGATACTATTATTGAAAAAAAAAACATAATATATATTAGAAATCGAGATAGATAAGAGAGTGAGGAAGAGACTTTCATAAATACTTTTTTGGTAAAATTCTGATATTATCGAGTTATAGCTATTACAACCTCATTTGTGAGTTTATTTCGACAATGTTGAATTTTGATAGTTTTTAACTGGACATCGAAGTTGCTTTCTTTGTGTTTTGGGCGATTCTCTTGTTTTTCTTTCTTGTGAATTATCTGTTAAAACTAGCTTGTAGAATAATCTCTATTTTGTCCGGCGTCATCCTTTGACCATCGCCGTGATCATGGGTCATACATATTTGTTGGTAGATTTGTATGACCTATCAATGCATGTTTGCAGCCATGGGAAATTAAAATTGTAGGTTTGTCATAGATGGACTCACCCATGATCGCAACTGCCAACTATTACCTACGATAACGAAGTCACGAAGAGTAGTTCTCCCATCTCTGCCAGCTTAGAGGAGGATCGAAGGAGGAGAAGAGAAATGAGAGAGAAGTTGAGAATGGTGGCCGTGTGCACTGGCACTAAGGCATGACAGCCTGACAGACAAGGGAGAAAATTCTTAAGAGAATAGTGGAGAAGAGGAGGAGGGAAGGGAGGTGGCCAGGAGTTTGGAATGAGAAGAGAGAGAGAAAATGTGATATTTTTAGTTTATACATAGAGTTTTGTAACCCTCTGATGAAACAAGGCCGTTTTGGGAATATTGTTTTATTATTAACTTATATATATATATATACATGCTTTTGTGTGTGAGAGAAAGAGAGAGGGAAATATGAGGGATTTCCTAAATGGGCCTAGACCAAGCCACATACTCGCATGGCTTCACCATGTGAACGGATGCCCTGCAACCTAATGCTAATGGGTGAGAAGCTGGACGAGGTTGGTGGAAGGAGGGATGGAGAGAAGGGTAGATATCGTGATCTTGCTACTCTTCTTAAGTCCAACTTGTCCATGCAAGGGTGGGGGAACGAATAGGGCACCTTCTTCCTAGGAAAGTGTTTAAATACATGCAATGTGACAATAAGATAATGTAAATGTTCTAATTATTACCAAAATCAAATTTAATGATTTGATGATTATAAAAATGATCAAATTTTTCAATTTGGTGATTAAGAAAATCAAAATACTTGATTAGGTTAATATCAAGTATAACCATTAACAATCACTACAAGATTTTCAGGTTTTAGCAAAAGAATGCTTTTGCAGCTAAAAGTGTCTGTTTTGCGATCATAGAGCAACTGCCACCAATTTGGTCCGTGGGAGGTTTGTGGCATAAAACTCGCGGTAAATACTACTTGTTGCCACGACTTATTTTTTCCGCGAAAAATAAGTACTTATTGTCACCAAAAGTTTCTTGGCAAAAACCTTCCATGTTGGTGTCAAAAACGCTCCTCGATGCCGCCTTTGCTGTGGCCATTAGTTTTTCGCCACAAGATCATGCCATAGTAAAAACTTATTTCTTGTAATTTAAATCTATTTAGCCACGAGTTTGTATGTGCGAAGCATCTATTTCCTGCTACCAATGCCATGGTGATTGAGGTTGGTTTGGTGGGTAATTATAATTTCTCCACACAAAATCAAACTGTCAAATATATATAATTGCCATGAACTTGGTCATGGGTAAAAGTCAAAAACACAATTGCTTTCTAACACATTCATTAGCCATTCCATGTTAGCAAATAATATATAGAGTCATGCATACTACTATAAACTAACATTCATCAATGTAAGGTACTTGACCATACATTGACATCACATTTAAACATAAAGATCTTGGAATGTTATTACTTATACGTGAACAAATATTGTCTCGTGAATGCTCATATCTTGGTAGGACACAGTTCATTAGTGGATTTACATCATCTGCTATCAGCCAACAACCTTTCTCTAAGGTTAAGAATCTTTGGGTTAGCAGTAGGACCATGCATGCCCTGCGAGTGTCAACAATTTAGACTTCCTCAATAGCCCCAACAGCTATATATTACTCATCTCATCCTTGCCAAGACCTGAAAGCAAAATGGGTAAACATATAAGAAAATTTATCCATGTAATGCTACATTACCTAAGGGATCAGCAAACCTTAACGGTTTATTAAATATCATTCTCTAAACCATTTACACAAAATTAATGTAACATTAACCCAAATAAAGATAATCAATCCCTAATCCTTGAAAATAAATTATTTCAAGGTACCATTTGTAGTGAATATACATATATGGAGTGAAATATTCGTATTGAATAACACTTGAGGAATGTCATGCTACTAACTTATGTTAATTAGATTTTCTAATCCAATAAAGTGAATGTGAGCATGAATCTATTTGGAAAAAGAAATAGCAAGATTAAGGTGCACATGATGTATGAAATTTTGACTTGGACACATCTCTCAGCACTAAGTGGAAGAGCTTATGTTCATTAAGCTAAATGAAGCATGGAAAGCTTAAAGTAATGAGTAGTGTCCTTATAATATGTTAATCAAGCTCCATTGAATTGTACTACAATCATTGAACATAAGGTAACATTGCTAAACATATTTAAAACAAAAGGTAGGAGTTATAAACAAGGGTTGGCAAGGCCAGCCTAGTCCTTCAAATCAAGCACTAGAGTAAGATTTAAACCACAAGCAAGAATTGGCATATTTACCATAGATTTTGGCAGAAAGTAAGTTCTGGTATAGTAAAAAACTCTCAACCACTTGCAAAGTAAGATATTCAAGATAAAGGCAATTACTAATCAAGATAAAGGCTTAGTTCAGTTCAGTTGAGTGAAAAGCAAGACTATGAACAATAAAAGAACCCTTACCTATCAACAGGAGGGGGAGGAGAGAGAGAGAAAATGTTGTGCTAGCTGAAGCACATACCATTGTGCACTTGTGTGCGTGGTTGTGCTAGCTGAAGATAAGATGTCTCTAAGTTAGTGAACAAAAGGAAATATGTTAGGTTAGGATGTATAAGAAGGATCAAGAGCACACAGTAGATATAAGGAAAAGCGCCCGAAAACAGCATAGGAAAGCAAACCAGCAAAATTGTGCACATTCCCTTTTTTTTCAGTCACCTTTGGACTGAAAAAATAAAATATTTAATGAACTGAACAATGACAAGGTCCTTAAATTTCATGGGACAAAGCTGATACCTTTGAAAGTCCACCAGTTCCCAGTGCTAAATCCAGAGCAAAACAACCTGTGGATACCATTGGTAACTGCTGCATAGGGCCAGAGGAACAAAGCCACATTATAGAGAAAAGCCAAGGCTATATTTAATTAGAAGGGACACCTAGTACTTATAAGTTATAAGCATTAACATTAGTTTCTTACACGTAACCTGCACATGCATCTACCACCACTTTTCATATTTTTTGTTCTTTTCGATACTAATTTCTTACTTGCATATACTTGAACATAAATTCTCATACGTGCACTTGGACCTAGCTATAACTGTACGTACTATATAATAATACAATTGGCAAATGAGCATTAATTAAGTTGATATACATTTAATTTAGGAAGACTTCATGCTATATTAAAATGAGAGTGAACAAAAATTGAGAATCCTAGTGGCTAGATAAAAAAAAAAAAAAAAAGGCAGAGTGATACTCAGAAGTTGGAATAGATTGATAGATAGCAAATGAACCAGCTTCAGTTTATATTGGCTAAGTAATGAAACTGCACTAGAAATACTCAATGGGAGATTATTGCAAAAAAAAATGAGACAAACAAGTTTTTGTTGAGACTTGCACAGCAGACATACCAACCAAAGAATGAAAATTATTTATTGTCTCTGGTAAATTAATTCAAGGCAAACATGTTTTTTTTTTTTTTTATAAAAGCATAATCATTAATATCTATGTCATAGGCACTATTTACTCCCAAGATAAAAGCAAACATGTTTTTCAAGTCCATCCAAGATAATAAAATCATTTACAAAACCTTGTAAATTAATACACACTGCATTAGCATTGGATGATGAACAAACATTATAATCATTACAATAATCACCATAATCCCAACAATGAAACAAGCAAATCAGACCAACGAAACAAATGAGTTAATATAACTACCCCAAATACATTACCTAATATATCTCACTTGATTCACTCAAAAAAATATATATCTCACTTGGATTCAGATAAAGATAACTGCACAAATTTATAAAGATGAAACACAACCTGAAAGAAAGCTTGCTAAAGGGCCTCAACCGCGGTTGGCCTCCTTAAGGGATCCTAGGAACACAGTGACTAACATTTACATATAGAAAAAAAAGTGTAAAAGTTACGGATGCAACATTACCTATGGAAACCCACCTAGATCAATATTTTGTTGTGGGGGAAAACAGAGGAATCTAAATGGGGGAAAGAAAAAAAGATAACAGGGGTAAAGAAAACAGTATAAATTTCAATAAAACACTACAATCCAAAGGTACAAACCTAATCCTCTATTTTCTTGAAACCCTAACCGAAAATCTCTCAATCATGCTAAAATTGTACCAATAAATACACAAACTTATAAAAATAAACTTACAAGTACAAGTAATAGAGAAAGATAGAGGAACGGATAGAGAGATAAAGGGCGAGAATGGAAAGGACGGCGGCGGCATCGACGAAACTGTGGCAACGACGACGGAACGGTGGTGACGACAACAAAACTCTGGCGACGAAGAGGCGACACGATCTGACTGAGAGAGAGAGGGAGAGAGAGAGATATTAGGTTTTGCGTTTGAGGTTAGGACATATCGCCCGAGGGGGGGGGATTAGAGCGTTGCTAAATTAAAGACGATTTGCGACGCTTCCATAGCGCCACAAATAACTGGAATATCCATCGCAAAAAACAAATTCGCCCATTGCTTAGCATGAGATATATGCTATCAGGCTTTTGCCATCACTTTCTATTAAGGCAATAGTAAAAGTGTTCCTACAAGTCACTTTTCGTGGAGTTAAAAATTATATTTCTAAATATAATTTGCCATGATACAAAGTTGCCACAAGAAATCTTAATTTTTGTATCAAAATATTTTTTTTTTCACAATATTTTACTGGCCGGTCATATCCCCTGGCAAAAGGCTTGTTTTTTTTTCCCACGAATCGTTTTCGTGACATCAACACATTATTTCACATTATGCTTAGTCGTAGAAAAAGAATTGATAGTAAAAACTCCAAAATCTTGTAGTGAATTATGATCAAATAACAAAACTTCGAGAAAGTAAAAACTATCTAGAAAAAGAAAAAAGAAAAAATCAACTGGCTCTATATCTCTACTAGTCTTTTTTTTTTCTAGGTTCTCTACTACTGTTCAATCGTATGAATTACATGAATAAAGAAACCCATTACATATATAACTCGGAGCATAAAAACAGAAAAAGAAAAAGAAAAAGTGAGAGAATGGCTAATACTACACGAAGCTTTTATAATTTCCCGATTGAATTGCAGCAATTTCATATTACTACCATCTGAATCTTCTGCAATTCTCATGAGGGGATTGTATCTAATTTGAAGACCATCTCGGTTCAACTATCAAGCAATATTCATACATATTATATATACAAAAGCACTTCAAACAATACATTAATCTAACTAATTTAGTTCCCCCATCATCATCACCAACTGCACAACTTGAGGTCATCTCCCTGCAGCGGGGTCAAATTCAAATCCAAGAACAAAACCCTTTTGCTAGTACTCGATTTCTTCATCACCGGCTGCAGCGCTGCATGTTTAATCACCACACCTTCATTAATACTCATGACGGCCGTCCTGTGCCTCCTCATGTGGCCTCCCAGCGCCTGTCCCATCGGGAACTCGAGCCCACAAACGGAGCACTCATGGGTTTTCGGCTTCGACGGCGAGGTTGAAAGTCGATGGAAAAGGTCTCCGGCCATCAGCCTCGGCTTCTTGTGGCTGGCTCTGTGGCCTCCCAGCGCCTGAAACGACGAGAACTGCCTGTTGCAAGTCTTGCATACGAAAGTGCTAGAATTTCTGTTCACGTCAGTACTTTCACCGACTCTGGATAATAGCATCAAACAGTTGGCGACGTCTTCGGTCTCGAGCTTTCCATCCTCTCTGCCTCTCTTCATGGCCGCCGACTTCAAAAGATGTAAATATACGTGTGTGAAACTTCCTAAGTAAGAAGAAGCTAGATTTCTGAATGGAATGGAATAGAATGGAAGAGTTGTTTGCGCCACCATATAATATATATACGCAGAGGAAGAGTGGCAAAGTATGACTTAAGTGCCGACGCGGAGATTTGCAGTCCGAAGTTTTGTATTGGCCATTGGGTGTGAAGGGTGCGTCAGCGCGTTGCTACTTTTTTTT
The DNA here is from genome assembly GCA_036559045.1 of Platycarya longipes. Taxonomy (NCBI): domain Eukaryota; kingdom Viridiplantae; phylum Streptophyta; class Magnoliopsida; order Fagales; family Juglandaceae; genus Platycarya; species Platycarya longipes. The sequence continues at coordinate 13,269,677 of CM071801.1, forward strand.
ATCCTGTGACCGACTAGCGGAAGGGCTGACGTAGATTCCCAAGGGCCGTGTAGTGTGTACCGTTCGAGTCTACACTAGAAAAATTCGAGAAATAATATTTTATAAGAGAAATACGAAACTCACATTCGATATTATCCCGACTGTTGAGTTTAGTATTTTTTTATTATTATTATTTTATAATTTAATGATTAAGAATACATTTTTTAATAATATTTTAATTTTTACAATTTTTTTAAAAATATGTAAAAATGTTAGAAAAATAAATGAAGAAAAATAAAAAAAAAATGATTTAGAATCTCAGTCGTGATCCTACGTCAGTAAGCCTAGAACTACTCATTTGATAATCGTAAATTATACAAGTGTCATGCAGAGTGGACATATATAATTTATCCTCTCAAATATTTTAAAAAAAAATTAATTTAATATGTAAATAATTAATTTTTTTATATAATTAAGATTCCCCTCAAATAATCAGATTTTAAAGAAAAAAAAATCATAAATCCCAATACTCACGTAACCTCACTCTAATTTCTCACGTCACTTCACTCGACACCCAAATTTTCAACTGCACCCAACTCAGTATTGCTGCTCTTACAGTACCCCACAATTTTTTTGCAAATAATTTATTAGATTATATTGAAAAAGAAATAATCAAAAATTTTACTTAAGATATGATAATAAATATATTTTATTCTATGAAAAATTATCGTCAAGTTTAATTTTAAAGAAAAATCCAAATTGATATTTCATTTTCTTTTTCTTTTTTAATGGTCTCTAACAAATTTACGAAAATCTTAAAGAAAATTATCTTATAAAATTATTTATAGACATGATTTTTGTATACAATTAATTTATGATTTATGATTATTGATTTTATATATAGTCATGTACAAAAAATATAAATTACTTATATTTATATATATCACACACTTTATCGATCATTCCTTAAATATAAATCTTAGTTCTGCCCATGTTATCGTATAATTATTTTGAAAAAAATGAGTAAAATATGAAACCCACGTGAAAAATATTAATTTTTATAATAATGGGTTACACTGTTTTTCAAAATACATACACAATGGTTATGCGCTCTGCAATTATATATAGCATTCATTACTCATCAAAATATAAAAATTAAAATAATTAAAAACAACATGAATTGGAATAGTTTACACTGAAAATTAAAATTATTTCCATGGGTTGATAATTCTAGAAGATTAATATGGTCAAAGCTCAACATACTCCACGTCGTAGGCGTACGTTGTGAATTTTATTTTTTAAGCTGTAGGCTTAGTGAATTTATTTGCATGGTATGTTAAGTATATGTTGTCATGATCTTAGGATACTTTACTCTAAGCTTAGGCTATTAATAAAATATCTTAGAAATTTTCTTATTCTTTGAAAAATGTCAAGCATATAATCCACACAACTATCACATGATTCAGTGTAATTTCTTAGGTCTAGCGATCTTGAGTGATGTTGCAAATGGAGCTTTCCTACACCACGAGTTGTAGACATGGTTTTTATTTTTGGCGAATCATCATGTGAATGCTTAGAATTAAACGACATTATATTATAATGTCTTTATTAAACCGTCAAAACTACTCTATATTGTATCTTCCGGCTGGTATTTGCCAGTTATGTTTCTTCTAAGCTGAGTTTAATCATTTTGAGATTTCTATTGTAACTCCCTCATTCTCTCTAGGAAAATGTTATTGGTCCCAATTTGGGATCTCGATTTGCAATTTTATTTTATTTTTAGTTTTTTTTTTTACTTTATAATTAAGTAAGTATTTTTAAATAATATTATGATTTTAAAAAAATGTTTTAAGATGTTAAAAAACTATGTAAAAAATATTAATTTTTATATGATTTTTTTAACATCTTAAAACATTTTTAAAAAATCACAACATTATTTAAAAACACCTACTTAATTATAATATTAAAAAACTAAAAATAAAATAAAAATGCAAATCGATCAGATCAATACCACAGCCCTTCTCTCTATTATATATCCCTCCTCTACAAGTAAAAGTTTACCAATAAAATTGAGTACTTACTGTCATCTTTTGCTTTTCTTAAAAAATAAGTCACACTAAATTATATATATATATATATATATCAAATTAAAGCTATTTCATTTAAATGATTTTCATCTAATTAATTTACATAAGAACAATTATCTAAAACATGTGGTATTCATGGTCGATATAATTGATGATCAACAATATGAATAATATTGCATCTTCCATGCATGACGTCCATGTAGATAGCATTGCTGATCGGTTTCCTAAAGTCCTACTCCCCAACCAACCTTCAAGACTTCCGAGTGCCTTCTTCTGCGTGATTAATCATGTAATATATGCGTCAAACTAGTGACCGTGTACGTACGTATGGTTTATCGATCCAATTAAAAAACGTGGTTTACGTAGTACTGTTTTTCAAACTGGGGCCGATTCTAGAATTTATGCATGCCAACTTGAAGGTTAATAGAGTGTAATGGCCGATTCCAGTTTTGAAAAAAAAAATTAATCGAATTGGTATATAACAATTTAAAGAATTTATGAATTGATACAGACCAATTCATCCCCAAAATTAGAACTTTTGATTTTTTATTTTTTTTTTGGTCCAATTTTCCGATTAGAGAAATTATAAACTCACAATAATTTGTACAATATTTTACACAACATATGTTCTAAAATAGGAATATTTTTATAAAATGATGTTAATTTTATAAGACAGTTTATAAAAATACGCTTATTTTATAACATATATTGTGTAAGTATTATGAAATGTATTGTATGTATATCACTTTTTGTGAGAATCTAGTATTTATTATTAGCAATTATTAATATTTAATTATGTTTAATTATACTAGTATAGTATAAGTAGTGTCTAACTTATTAGTAAAAACTAATAAACTTGAATAATAAGATTAAAATAGTATAATTAGTGTCTTATTATAATAGTATATTATTTTTATGTTATAAGATTGATAGACTTGAATATTAAAATTAGAATTTTATGTTATATTAATTAGAAATTTAGCATATATTAACATATATAATAATATAAAAATTATATATAATTTAAAATTTTAGAAATATATTTTATATATATATATATATACTAATCCATTTCGATTTAAATTGGCTTTCAAAATATGGAAATCGATACCACACCGATTTATGATGGATATCGATTTTTAAGAATGAATACCTCACGGAAGCAGTTAGTGAGTACTGTACCAAACCCGATTCATACGGTTCGACCAATTTCTTTTATTTTTTTCTTACACGCCAAGTCGAGTTGTTTTATTGTAGTAATTTGATTTGCCGTGAAAGTACTTGTTAATTAGTTTCCTGTTACTTGCATCACTTTTGTTAGGCACTCTCTTCTAAAATTAGTATGAAAGAGACCAAATCTTTTAATACGTGTATGCATTCTATGAGGTGTAATTTAGATCATGAGATAAGATAAGATAATTTTTAATAAAAACTAAAAATTAAATAAAATATTATTAAAATATTATTTTATAATATTATCTTTTTTTTAAGATTTGAAAAAAATTAATTTTATATTAATTTTATATAAAAATTTAAAAAATAATAATAAAATAAAATAAAATATTTTCACTATCTAAACAGACCTAAGTAGAGCACTTCCAATTGATTCTTCATCCGAATGTATAAAATATATCACCAAAACCTACTTATTTTATTTTACATATTAACTTTTATAATATATATATATATCATTTATTAGTTTATCTATTTTTTCTTTATATAATTTAAATTTTTTATTTTTTATTTTTTTATTCATTATAATATACCACCACTTGCCTCCAAGTTTCTCGAGATATGTGAGAAATTAACTAAAATATTTACAAGTATGAATAGTTTCCTTTAGATGTAGAGGCTTTCTTGTAGCAAAATGTAAAATTTCTTTAAAATTAAAGATCCAATGGAATGCAACTTTAGGAATATCTTTTATTTTAAAGAAAAATGCATTATAGAGTATTCTTTGAAAGTGCTCTAAAGAGTATTAGCATTAGATCTATCAAATTTTTTCTTCAAAAAGTATAAATTTATACACATATCAAAAAAATTTGATCATATTTAATTAAAAGTGAAGAGAAGTAAGTGAAAAAATGAAATAAAAGTACTTTTTATTTTTAAAAGTGAATAATAAATTTAAAGTTTCCTTAAATGAGTAGAAGAAAGTGAGAAAATGAAATAAAAGTATTTTTTATTTTTAAATATGACTAGATTTTTTTTATATATTTATAAATTTGTACTTTTTTTAAAAAAAATGATGATTAAATACTAATACTCTAAGTACTTAGATAATAGCTTTTGCGCAGTTCAATACAAAGCAGACAAATTAATCTTTTAACATTATTTAAAAAAAAGCATCATATGCACTATAATTATTTAAAAAAAAGTGTTATAACTATAAAAATATTTTACAAAAATAAATTTATAGATAATATGATTTTATATGATTGGATATAATTATTAAAAGAAATAATATTTTATTTAACTTTCAGAACTCATCTCAGTTCATTACATTTCTAAATTCAAATAAGACCTCAAATTATATTAAAAAATAAAAAAATTATAGCTAATTCTAACCAATCATGGCCTGTACAAATAACGGTTGTTAATAGAAGATAATTTGTTTTTATTATTCGGAAGAGAGCGATAAGAAAATTACAAAAGAAGATAATTTGAATGTAAATTTGGCTTGTGCAAATTTCATTTATATGAATAATATTTTTATTATTTACATAAATAATAAAAATACTATTCATAGAAATAGAACTTGTACAAACTGAACTTGCATTCAGATTTTTTCTACTCTACTTCCTTTTTTTTTTTTTTTTTTTTTTTGGTGATACATGAGAATTTTAATATTGTCATGGTTCGTGCGCTGCTTTTTGTGAACAATAAACATAACGGCGCCAAACTATGCACGCCGATGAAGTGTTGAATTACACTTTTTAGCAGTCTTGAATTGTTTGCGTGCGTGTTGAACGCTGAAAGCTTGAAACAGGCAGCCCGGCCGTCTCTATACTATACATTTAATTTTTTATTTTTATTTTTTATTTAAATATATATATTTATACATTAATACATATGTTTAAGTAAAATAATAAATTATATATTAATAAGTGGTATAGCAGATAATGAATATAATTTTTGGAGGCGAAATCCATCCTCCAAATTTATTATCCATGAAAGGAAGTTACATCTGACTTCTGAACAATTAATATTATATTTAGGAATCCAAAGTCAAAAGAGTGCCAATCTGTCCATCTCTGATCACATGTCACAGATGACTCTTCACTTTCTCCCGCATCGCGCGTCGACTGTCAGGCTGTGTCAGCCATGATGCCAAATGCCAAATGCCAAATGCCAAGTGCATGCGTGGTGGGCAAGACAATTTAAGGAATTTTTAGACTTTATTTATTTTTAAAGATGAGATTAGATAAATTAAATTTAAAATTTAAAATTAAATAAAATATTATTATAATATATATTTTTTAAATAATTTTATTTTAGAATTAAAAAAAATTAAATTATTTATATTATTTTATTTTAAAATTTTAAAATTTTAAAATTTTAAACTTTTAAAAAATTATAATAATTAAATAAAATATAATCTTCAAAAACAAATCTGGCTAGTGGTTATTAAGACTATTGGACATTCGATATTGACTTTGGATTAGTTCACTTTTATAAATTTTTATTTTATTTAATTTTCTTGAATTATTCTAAATTATAGAATAAATATAATATTAAAAAAACAATTTTTAATAATATTTTATATAATTTTTACTTTTATATTAACTTATCTCATTTTATCTAATTTCATTTAACAGAAACAAACTTAGAGGCTGAACACAGACACAAAACCGTGCATTATTACTCATGCTGTTGTAGAGATTGCTAGTCAACTCGATGATCTATTATCCCTATCTTTGCCTGCATTTTCTTTTGTTTTCTAGAATCCTGTGGACTAGACTATCTTTTACCCAGAAACTAAAGAGATATAGAAAGATACTCAAACTGATGTCTATTTTGTTTGTTTAATAAATTCGTTTAGAGTCTGTAGAAGGGACGAGGAAAAAATGGGGAATGATCATGGGTCTTTATCATCCCGTTTGGTATGAGAGACAACGTGGAAGAAAAGAAATTAATGATGACAGACAATAATTGAAGATTTCTTCTTCTCGACTTAAAAGTAAAACATATCCATTATAGTTCCCAATTTTCATGTGTCGCAGAGTAGAGCAGATTGGTAGCCCGAAGGTTTATAAGCTTTAATTATGGGTTCAAATATCTATTTTACAAAAGAAAATATTTATGTAATTATGAATTAAATAATCGTGATTTTGAAAAAAATGAATGAAATATAAGACTTATATAAAATTAAAAAATAAAATAAAAATTTTGATTGTGAATCTTTTTTTTTTTTTTTTCAAAATGAGTAGGCGATATTTATATATCACAATTATACGTAGAATTATACATTTTACAATAACAATAGCAATATCTGAACATCTTTGGGCAAGACTTCGATACAGTGGGTTTATTAACACCAATAACAACATGACATTTTAGCGTACATGAGATTGAATTATAGAACCGGTTGCACCATGGCAGGCAATTACACATATCTTTAAAAGTATAAATGGTTCGATCCGGTCTGGTCCAGTCTGAAAAATTTGTGGACCGGTTTTATTCGGTCCAAGAATTCTCTCACCCTGGACCGGACCGAACAGGAGTTCGATCCATACCGGTCCGGTCCAATTCGGTCTAGGGACGATCCGGTTTGGTTCAGGGGTGTCCCATACGTTTTAATGGACTAAATTTAATCTAAAATTTTACAATGATCAAATATTTTTTTAACCTAAATTTAACTATTATGAATTATAATATGTTAATATTAAAGAGTATATATTATATATTAATTAACGTATATATTATATATTAAGTATGTTAGTAAATTATAACTAATAATACTATTACATTAGTATATATATATATTTATATGTTAGTAAATAGTGATAAATTAGTAATAATATATTAAATCATAATAATACATTTATTATTTATAAATTATTACTAATATTCTATATAGATATATTGTAATTTATGTTTTATACTACAACTAGTCAACCAATAAATTATAATATATTAATATTATAAGAGTATATATATTATATATTATATGTTAATATATATTATATGTTAATATATATTATATATTAATATATTAATATATTAATTTATATTAATATTAATATTAATTTTATAATTTATATACTATTTTAATATATACATATATAAATATATATATATATGTGTGGGGTTCGGTCCGGTCTGGTCCAGTCCAGGAGGAGAAATCCTCTAGACTGGACCGGACCGGACTGAATTCTATTCGGTCCGGTCTGGTCTCGGTCCGGGACAACCGGTCCGATCCGATCTTTTTACAGTCCTACATATCCTTATAACAGAAATCCTTCTGCCTCCCCCTCTCTCTCCCTCTCTTATCAAAAAATTCTCAAAACTTCAACAGCTAGTTTCAAATAAATACTTTCAAAATTATAGAGATTTTTTTTTAGTTTTAATCTCTATTTGGTTGCTGAGAATCTACAACTACAGGGAAGGACAAAGCGAAATAAAAGTGGATTACGAAAAACAAAAGTAACAAGCAGGTCCTTGCTGATAATGCTCCCCGAGAACCATCCTCTCTCTTCTCTCGGCATTTTCGTAGGGCATGCAGCGGGTATTTGTTTTAGGCTTAGTTTTTTCTTGGTTCCGATAAAAAAAATGTGGAATAGGAGGACAAAACTAGGTGAAGACGGGAAGATTCAAGATTGTGAAAGAACAAACAATCAGAACTCAATTTTCTCTCCTCAGAATCATATTCACATTCGAGAAGAAGAGGGGCGAAATTCCAAAATAGGGGTATAAGAAAAAATCAGTAAATTAATAAATCAGATCAGACCTGATTGAACTGGTGGAATTGGTCCGATTTTAGGTAGGTATCTGTTCAAAATCGGTTTTCATAATATATATATAGGGGGACTCCCAAATCGATTCAATATAATATATATATTTTAAATTTATTTTTTTTAATATGATAGATAATATGAAATATTATTTTAATTATATATAATGTGTTATACATTAGTATATAATATAAATTAGTTATAATTTATATTTTATGACTTAATATTAATAGTATAATACTATATTACTATTAGTAATATACTTTGAGTCTATATATAAATTATTATACTCAATAATTATACAGGGAATAATAATATAATAATACTAATATAATTTTTTTTGAGCTAATACTAATAATATTAGTTATAACTATCAATGATATAATTATAAAAATTAAACTTAGTATAACAAATACTAATATATAATTATTTTAATCATTATAAATAATAATAATATATATATTAATAGTCTACTAAACTAATATAAACTAATTTAAAACTAGAAAACCAAATCAAACCTGGCCGAAACCAGTAAAACCGGTACTACCGGTTTTAGAAGATAAATGGTGCGTAATCGGTTTTAAAAAAAGAAGTTCTACACAACCTCTCAACCTTCACACACCATCATTTTTTAATATTTTTTAATTTTTTATTTTAAATTTGTTCTTTTTAAACTAATTTAATTTTTTAATTCATTATTTATATATCAAATATTTAATAAAATTAAAATTAAAAAAAATGTGGTGTGTGAAGATTGTGTGAATAGTAAGAGGTTGTATAGATTTTTCTTTAGAAAATAGAAAACTGATGGTACCAATTTGATTCTAAATTTTATCTAAAATCAGATCGAACCAGACCGATTACACTTATACTCCGAGGCAAAAAATGAATGCCTAACATAGCAAATGTAGTGTAAGGCTTACATGACCCGAATCGATTCTATTTTATGACGAAAATTGGATTGATCTATTAGAAATTATTTTCTAAAAGTATCTTTATAATCTAACTATAATATTAAACTATATCAATTTATAAATTTACTTGTATAAATTTGTTTTATAATTAAAGTATTTCTATGTAACTAAATATTCTCTCACAGACCTGAAAGGAGGTTCTGAGACTAATACGAGCTGGGAGCTATTTATGTTCTCTTACAAATCATCCTCAGAGTACACTAAATTTGGACTTTAAAATAAACAGTAAAACTTGTGTGAATGTACTTTAGATAAAATTATAAACATAAAAACCCACAAAAGCCTGAAATGTAAGAGGGCTTGAGCATTGCCATACTGGAAGGTAAAGGAATCAAGGGTCATCTCCTCTAAACGATTTCTAACTCCAATTTGAGATATAATAATAATAGTTTATTCATTATTAAAATGTACCTCTTTAATTAGATGAAAAATAGGATTCTTCACACGATCTTCATTGTTGAATATTCCAGTAGTGGTGGATAAATTGCAAATGAGAAATAATTTGGTGGCAATTAAAAATTCTAGTAGTTTGGTGGTCATGTTGACAAAAAGAAAATAATATAGTTTCGTTACTCTAGATTTTCTGTTACATCGGATGATCTGGCATATCTTAAATGATTGTCATTTTTTTAAGTAATCTTCATATAGTATAATTAAGGGATACAGAAATACATGAGTAGAGAATAGTGTAGCACTATATAAAAAAGAAAAATAAATAGATATTGAAAATACATAAATGTTTCCTACCCTTTCTTGCTGGAGTCGCACAAAGTGTCGGTTTTTCTACCATTTGAGAGTGAGATTGTAGTTTTATAACCATAGGCCGCTAACACTCAGTCTTCACAATCTTGTAGCAAAATATGACAAATCATATACTAAGAAGCTAGATAAAAATTCGAATTCCATCGCGTTATACATGATTGCAAAACTCCACACTATCCCAAAGGAGTGCATGAAATTCTCGAGCCAGAGCAAAAGTAAAAGAATGGAACTCATGAGTTGTGGCGAAGAGATAGAGACCACTTAGGGACCAAAGAGGAGGTGGTGATCATCGGACGCCAACAGTTATAATATTATACTAAACTCTTTAAATATATAAGAGTACTACTATATAGTAAATCTTTAAAATAAAAAAGTAAGAAAAATAATAGGGAAAATAGTAAGATAATAGCCAAAATGGACGGATTACAATTTAGACCAACTTCAAAATTTGTGATCGCATGTGGGAGCCACACCACTGTCTCTTGCAATCGTAATAGTCAGATCTGAAAAACTCGAAGGTGGCAAATCCATTGATCCTAATGCATGAGATGAGAAAGCTCTTGAAAGGAATGGCACGTGAGGCCATGTGTAGTTATTGATGGCACATGAGGGACATGTGGGACAATTATCACGAAACCGGCACTTTTCTCCGAACGATCGATAACTTAAGAGCATTCTCATACCATGCACGTCTCTTGGATGCTGTCGAAAAACTATAACATCTTCCTTTTCGGCCTTGGACAAAACAAATCAAAGTTTTTTTTATTTGCAATATCATTAAAAATATTTTCATAAATGTTTTTTTTTTAATTATTGAAACCTATAAGTGAGAGTAGCTTTTTCTTTTTCTGTTTTCGTAAAAGGAGGGGTCCTACGTTTTATAAAACCTTATTTACGGTGGAGGAAAGTTTTTATTACACCTTGCTTATGGTGGAGGGAAGTCTTGAAAACCAAAGATGCCAAAAGAGACCAAACAAAACAAAACAAAACAAAACAAAATAAAACAACCAGACATCAAACAATCATAAGGCTCAGTTTGAAAGTTAGACTCAAATGAGATCGGCTTAGTTCACTTTAATTTTTAATTAAATTTAATATTCAAATACCTAATTCTTAAATTATTAAATTCATTTCAATTTTATACATAAGATCCATAACCTTTTTCAACTTAATATTTTTTTATATATGAGATCTATAATTTTTTTATATATGAGATCTATAATTTTTTTAACTTCTATAAATACAATTAAATTCTTTTAATATTTAAATATATCTAAATGTATTTTAAATATATCTCATAAAACTTACTACACTATCTTAATTCATTATTATTCATAAAAATTTAAGTCAATCTCAATTCTAATCAACTTAACTCACATCCAAGCGGGCCTAAATAACAAACCCGCTCAAAACATAACCTCAAGACTCATTTGTAACGTAAGATAAGCCCAAGCTTCAAAGTCCAAATCAAATCAAGGGTTGGAACAGTCTCCATCGAAGTCCAAGTAGCTTCACGATCCTGTGACGCCAAACGAGCAAAGGAAATTTGCCGGAGCATTCCCTTGCCTATAAATGTGAGAAATGGTGAAAAACTTCCCCTAAATAGCTTTTCCAACTTGATCATCGTTTTAAAACGGAAATGGAAGAGAAACAAACAGTCCATACAATGACGAGGGAATCGTCGATTTTCACGCCAAGTCCGTTGCAGATGCTGATGACCGCGGGAGAATCAGAAGAACCCAACCGTAATGCCGGATGGGAATTGCAGATAGCGTCCACGTCGGCTCCGTTCACACTTCCCGATGATTGGTTTGTTGAGTTAAAGCCTCGTGGCTCGAACACCAGCTCCACCGGCCGTGTCGACAAGGTTCGTTCTCTCTCTCTGTCCCTCTCTGTTTTCAATCATTTTTTTAATCTTTCGAATAATATAACTATTTGCATTGTTTATAGTGTATGTATCTGTATATAAATGCATGCTTCCATAGATTTAGGTTTGTATTTATTATACTTAATTCCTGCATGTATGATGTATCGACTTTTGTTGCTTCTATTATTGTTATCATCATTATTCCTAAATCCTAATAGTACAGGAAACGACTGGAAATTGATATCATCATTGTTATCATCAGAATTATGCAACCGTGCTCTTATGTATCATACTGCTTGCACCCTTGAGGAGAGGGGATACGTTTCTTAATTTTGAAATTTGGGTGTTAGATTGTTCTATGTGGAAGTTCGTTCACTTGAATTTATAATGTGTTACATACTTGAGAAGATCTATCTTGTTTTGCAGTATTACTATGAACCCAGGACTGGACAACAGTTCCGTTCTCTGGTAGCTGTTGAGAGATACTTGAGATACAAAAAACAAGATACACCTACACCTGACACAGTAAAAGCAAGAAATGAAAATACTGTGAGTTTGAAAGTTGCTTTATTCAGTAGTTATAGATACATGAATTCTGTTGCTGAAAGGACCTTAACTTAGGTTAATGTATTGCTGTTGGGATTATTGTGAGTTTTTATTATTTGAAGCTTTGGTTTAAACTTGGTCATCTGCCAAATTAAAGAGAAAAAAGGACTTCTCAAGAGCAGGCAAGTTCATCTTTCTATAAAAGAAGAAAGAAAAACATACGTTATCATCCCTTTTGCATATGAAATACATGATATGGGCTTTGCTTATCTCTACTAACATCCACCCTACATATATTACAAGCCTAATCGACTAATAACACCAGAGGGTCGTACAACTGAAGGCACAAGAGGGTTGTATTGTTGAGAAAAGAATACTTTTGATCGGTAAATAGAAGTCCACACATGCAAGATTGAAAACCTGACCTCACACTTCACCTGTTGTTCGGGGAGAGAAGCCATCTGGTTCAAAGCTGGAATTGTATTGGTGAAAGTTCTCTATCTTTAACCTAAACTATAATAAAGTTGAAATTGAAAACAGAATGAGTTTCCTTCCCTACATCTCATTTGTTGATGTCAAACTTGATTAGATGAGTATTAACTTTGCAACAATACCATACCCTTATTTGCAAACGTAGTCAAGGAAGTTGCTACGTTCACTCTTCTTTTCTCTCTCCTTTTCCCAAGGATAGTAGCATAAATGAAAATTGTTCGGACCAATTAAGTTGTAGCTTGTCATGGGGAGTGCATGAACTGAAGGACGATCCTTATGGTAGGGTCTCACACTAACGAGAATGGAGTAAGTACTCTTGGTCGTGCATCCTAGATTCTCAACTTAATTCTAGAATTTGGTTGCATCGAATAAAGGGATGAATTATGACATTGATTTAAACTTGGCAGAATTTTAATCTACATAATACATAGGCATCCATGGATCCCAAACATTTCTAAATTCAAACATTTTTTTCTTTTTTTTGGGGGGTTTTTGGGGGGGGGGGGGGAGATGTGACAAAAAGGCTTGTGGTGCCAATACTAAGAATGGAAAGTCCTCAATAACGATACTTCAGCTGCTGCAGATGCAAATTAGGGACTGCACCATCAGGAGCACCTTGCCCTTTAAACTACCTGATGATTGGGTCATTGAGGAAAAGCCTCGTAGCAATATCAACTATGCTGGTGTCATTGACAAGGTACACTACAGATCTAGGTATAATGTATCCATGCTGGCTGTTGGGTAAAGTCAATGAATAGTTTAGAAAAATCTTTACTCATGTGGTGGTGGTGGTTATTTTCTTACTACAGAGCTTGATTTTCTGTATATGAGATTTCATTTTATTGCGATAATTTCCCTTTTTCCATATCTCATTGACCATTTATGAATCTATTTGACTATACTGAAGTTGCAAGATGAGTGGATGGTTTGGATTTAGATTTGTGCCCAAATTGACTTCCTATGGGCCCCTAGAAACCTTTTGAAAGTAAGAACTGTTGTTTTATTTCCATAGTTTCGGAAAGTAAGATCTAAGTACCTCTTTCTGACCCTGATATGTATTCTTTGGTTTTAAGTACTATTGTTATCAGACCTTAACATAAGTGACTATTTCTGAAATTTTAAGGGGGCCCTTCTTTATATGAACTGTCATCTATTTATTCAATATTCTAGGAAATCCTATTCTGGGCCTTCCAGCGGTTTGGAGTGGATATATTGGTTGCCTGCCTTTGTGTGCTAGCACGAATAGTTTCTATTGCAATCTAGGATATGTTGTACTTTTAGATGATCCATTTCCCTGAAACAAAACTCTATAAATTTATTTCCTGTTTACGTTTCTGTTCTTGCATGTGCTCTAGGACCCCTTTCCTTAACAAAAGGCAGGCTTTGGTTTTTCAGCTTCTGTACTCCGTATAATAAGCACACCTGAAGTTACATATAAGAAATGTTATCCCTTGATGCAGTTATATATTGAGCCAGAAACCGCTGTCCGGGCAGCGGTTTCGTTCTTTGAAAGCCGTTGAGAGATACCTAACAGAAGCAAAGGAAAATACTGCACCACCTAAGGTATTAACCATCCAATCAGCTTAGTGTGGGTTTTAGTTACTGTTACCACTAAACAAATAATTTATGTCCTCCTGTCATCCATGCTTGCTTCTCTTCAGGCTTCACAGAATTCTGGCTCATGGAAGAAAAATATTTCTAGTATTATTCGGTCACCAAGAGTTGTGAGCAAACACCGATTGGAAACTGAAGAAAATAACATTCCACTCAAGGCATTGAAATTGTGCAACCGTTCAAAAGTAAGTCTAAGGACTAACTAGTTGAGTACTATTTGATTCAGCCTTCAAGAAAATTTTTCTCATGTCATCCATCACTATGGATACATCTACTTCTCTTCAGGCTTCACCAAATCCTGGTTCATGAAAGAAAAACATTTCTAATATTATACAGACACCAGGAGTTGTGAGCAAACATTGGTTGGATGCTGAAGAAGATAACATTACACTCAAGGCATTGAATTTGCGCAACCGTTCAAAAGTAAGTCTGAGGACTAACTAGTTAAGTACTATTTGGTGAAACAAAACTTCTTTTCTCCTGTTATTTTAAGCTGTAAACCAACCTTTGTGCCTTTTCAGCCTTCAAGAAAATCTGGTTCAAGGAAGAAATTTGTTTCTAATAAAGGGGTTAATACGTCAATGCTTGATTGTGCCAGCCCACCAGCAAAGATAAACTGGGTTCTTTCTGGTCCTGGTGGTGGTAATGTATGGAGTGCTTTCATCAATGAATCTATTGTCCCAGATTCTGTAAACAAAAATGGTCTGAGAAATTTATAACGACCATCCATGCACAAATTTAATGCACCAAGTTTTCGAGGTATTTTAGTTTTCCAATCTTTATAATCTTCAACACACTATTGCTTCATTTTCTTCACCTCATGGAGCATACTCCTTTCCAGAATTCTAACTTCTGTTGATTTTCAAACTTTGTAATCCCTTCATTTGTAAATTTGCTAATGAAAACTTGTGCATAGTTATGTTGTAGGCATATATCTAGAAACACTTGCAACATGGACACCACGAATGCATCCCATAGGAGGCAATAAACATCTAGACCTCCCATGGAAATGAAATCATGGAAGTCCATTTTACATGATTCAAAAGGATTCCTTGTTGTTCTGTCATATCATATGTTTTTTTATGGCATTAGTGTAATGCCAGGTATGAGGTTCAAGGTGTCGAGCCATAAGCCTCTTTGGACTTTATGTTCAAAAATATTTTATGTATATTAAAGAATTACTAGAAAACAGGAATAACATAATATGTTAATAGCTTGGGGCTAACCATTTTAAAAACTCCATGAAACCATTTTTAATTTAGATTCACGTAGCTCACTAATTGTGGCCAGAGAAAACCATTCTATATCCAAAACCTGGGGATTCAGTCATAACACAGTTTGTAGATTTTACACCACAGCATATGCCTTTATGAATTTGAAAATGTTTGGCTTTCTAGAACAGCATTTATTGATATTTAAGGTAATAGAGATATGAGGTCCAACATAGAGAAATTTCATTACTAGCCATGATTTTTTCGATTCCTACATTGTTTACACTTTTCAGTTTATGATTTAATTATTTCATCGGCTTACGGCTAGGTACACCCCTTAGTTCATAAGAAGGTCGAAGGTGGCAATTGCAAAGCTTCCCTTAATGTCCATCTCCGGTACATCTCCAGTTCCTCGTATTTTTGGCTCTTTCAGGACATCCCAAATAGGAGTGGGCAGCGGGTATCCGCACCCGCTGCCCCGCCCGTCTTCCGCCCCGCCCCGCATAGCGGGGGCGGGTTACTCCGCCCGATGACCAATAACGGGGTGAAACCCGCCCGGTATTTAGCCAGATGGCGGGGGCGGGGGCGGTATACAAATGACCCCGTCCCCGTAATACCCCGCCCCGCCCCCGCATATATTAAATATTTAATATATTATATATAAAAAAAAAAAAAACCCAAATGACTTAAAACGGCGTCGTTTTGTCATCTGGGTTTTTTTTTTTTTTTAATTTCCTTAAATAAAACGAAGCCGTTTTATATAAAACGGCGTCGTTTTATATAAAACGGCTTCGTTACAACCCCCCAGCCCCCGACCTCATCGACATCTCTGATTCTCTCTCTCTCTCCCTCGTCTCCCTCTCACTCTCTCTCTAAAATCGCCGAACCCTAGCCTAAAATCGCCCCATCAGGTCCACGCCGTTGCAGCCACTCCGCCGTCGCATCCCCACTCCGCCGTCGCATCCCCACGCCACCCTCGGCAAGAATCCCTCTCCTTCGTCCCCGAATTTCTCCGGTTTCTCCCTCTCTGATATTCCTCCAATCTCCACCAAGGTAAGTGATTCTGTTTCACCTAAACCCTAATTTGAAGATTTCTTTCGTTTTGATTCTTGAAAACATATGGAAATGGAGAAGTTGATGGAGGATGGGTTTGGTGTTTGTGAACCGTGTGCTGTGGAGGCCGATTGTGCATGTGTTTGAACTGTGAAGTGTGATTGTGTTGGATTATGTGATTGTGTTTAATTTATTAAAATTTAAATTGTTGATTTGAGTTTATTTTATTATAATTACAATTATTTGATTGTGTGATTACATCATTACAATTATTTTTATGAGACACCCGATTCCATTTCGGTTTGAAGATTGGATTGAAGCTTTGAAGAATGGAGTGATCAGTGAAGCTTTGCTGCTTTTATTTCATAATATTTCATAGTTTTTTTATTTTTAGATTGGATGTAATTGAGAGTGGATGGCTGGATGCCTTGGTTTTGTTATATGAATCTGAATGTACTCAAAGTCTCAAACGATCAACCTTTGAATGTATTTCATAGTTTTTTGTTGAGTATTTCATAGTTTTTTGTTGAGTGGATGGCTGGATGCCTTGGTTTTGTTAGATTGGATGGCTGAATGTATTTCATAGTTTTTTAGATTGGATGTAATTTCGAATGTGTTGAAGCTATCTTTTGTTGAGATAATGAAAAATTTGGTATTTTTTAAGGTTTGAAGCTTTGCTGTCCATATTGTGCAAACATCTATAGCTAACATTTTTATAACATGAAAAAAAAAAGTGCAAAACATAGGTCCAATAAAATGTAAAACAAGCCAAACTAGTCCAAAGACTCCAAAATTACTCAGAAAGAAAAGCAACAAAAAACTGTTATTTTTTTATTGCTGTCCAATGGCGTCGTTTTATAAAAAATAATTTATACACAATATTTTTTATTACATTTTCTCAATAATATTTTAAATAAAATATTTTTTGTAAAACACTTTATGAAAGGAACATTATTTTATGAAAGCATCCTCATCTTATAATATTATTAAAAAATATCTTATATATTTTTTTGATAAGTGTATATATTATAAAAATCTATGGTGAGTATCAATATATTTAATACTCATCAGACTATATGATAGATTAATTAATAATAAAAACAAAAACAAAAACCTATACATTCATAATAGATATTATGTAAATTATAGTGCAACTTAAGAATAATTATAAATTTTATTTACAGCCTCACATAGAAGATTGTGTGTATAGACTTACTGATATATGAAGATAAAAATAAATAAAATATTATTATAACTTACAAAATATTGAAAATAATTATGTAGGCTTGAGATTTGAGTCTATTATATTTTGTATGACCATTTGTGTTGCATTTATTATAATTTCAGATTTGTTGTAAATGGAAAGTCCAGAAGACTCTAGTGCGAGCTCCCCGGAGGGAGCCTTGGGTACCTCCGGCCCTAATCCTAACCCTATCCCGACTACTACCACTACTACTATCACTACCCTTAACCCTACTAGTACTCCCCTTCCGGTTGAGACCCCTGACCCTACTCCTACCACTACCACTTGCTCTGCCCCCAAGCAGTCTAGCAAGAAAGCCCCATCCATAATTTGGGCTCATGTCACCAAGATAGAAGGTGGTGACCCCAATGATCCAAAAGCCAAATGCAACTATTGTGGCAAAATTTATGGGTGCCACTACAAGAGACATGGCACTTCCCAGATAAAATTGCACTTGGAGGAACAGTGCAAGAAATCCCCAATTTTAAAATCTTTGGTAGAGAAGACCCAATCCAGGCTTGAAGTTGGATTTAAAAAAATGGGTGAGGGAAATAGTGGAGAGTTGGCATTAAAGGGGTACACAAAATACGATCCTAACGAGGCTAGGACACACCTAGCTCGCATGATTATTATAGATGAGATGCCTTTCCAAGTGGTTGATGGGAAAGGGTTCCAAGCTTAGGTACTTGGAACCAAGATTTAATATTCCTTCTCGCCACACGGTAGCAAGAGATGTTAAAAAACTTTATCGGTCAGAAAAAGAGAAGTTGAGGGGTTTATTGGCGGGGGAGAATGTTTGCCTCACCACTGATTGTTGGACTTCTTGTAATAATCTTAATTTTATGTGTATGACTGTGCATTGGGTTGATGGGGGTTGGACATTGCATAAGAAGATCCTTAAATTTTGTCAAATCACTGATCACAAAGGTGAGACGATAGGGAAGGCCTTAGAGGCCGCTATAAGAGAATGAGGGTTGACTCGGGTTTGTACTTGCACGGTTGATAATGCCGGGGCTAACGATGTTGCAATGAGACATCTTAAGACTCTCATGAATAATGCGAGTAGAACAATTTTGGGTGGGGATTATTTGCATGTGCGATGTGCAGCACATATTCTTAATTTGATTGTGGGTGATGGCTTGGATAAGCTTGGTGACTCGGTTGCTCGGGTCAGGACTGCTGTGAGATGGGTCAGATCTTCTCCTGCTAGATTGGCTATGTTCAAAGTTGCTGCAACTACTGTGGGTATAACATGTAAAAAAGGTCTTTGCACTGATTTGTCTACGAGGTGGAACTCAACCTTTTTTATGTTAGAGGCGGCCCAGGAGTATAAGTTGGCATTTGATACATTGGGTAATGAAGACATACAAAATGTCAAGTATTTTGATGAAAAGTTGGGGCACCCTTTGTCTAATGATTGGGAGGTTGTATCTATTTTTGTAGAGTTTCTGAGGGTTTTTTACGATGTTACTAAGGTTTTATCTGGTTCTTTGTATCCCACGGCACATCAATTTTGTCAACAAATAGCCAAGGTGAAAGAAGAATTAGATGATATTGCAGCGAGTAGTAACACCACATTGCGGGAGATGTCTAGGACCATGATGGAAAAATTTGACAAGTATTGGGGGGAAGAGTTTGATAAAGCCAATATCTTGTTATATGTTGCATGTGTCCTTGACCCACGGTTTAAGGTGAAAGGCATGGTATTTGGGTTGACTGATGCAATTGGCAAGGATTGTGCGTCGGCTGTTGCATCTTGGGCTCAGGAAACGCTTGTTAGATTATTTGATGAGTTCACTATCGTGGGAGGTGGTAGTATTGCAGCACCTACAGCTACAAGTATCCCCCCATCAGGTGCAGATGCTAGACGTGGAAAAAAACGTAAAATGGACTGGGGTGACAAGATGGAGTCGACCCCCTTGGATTTTATGGGTTCCACCACAGATGCCCAGTCAAAGGTAGACAGATATTTGGCATTGGATCTCCATCCATTTGTACGAGATTTTGATATATTAGCTTGGTGGAAGATGAATGTCCCCAAATACCCCGTACTTTCAAAGGTTGCTCGCAGTATCTTGGCCATCCCGATCAGTACAGTAGCCTCAGAGTCGGCCTTTAGCACTGAAGGGCGCGTATTAGATCCTTTCCGGAGCTCATTAGATCCTATCACTGTTGAGTCTCTGATTTGTACACAGAATTGGATCACGGGTGCTGAAATTCATATTCCAGAGGTTCTTGATTATGATCCGGTTGAGGCCGAGGACGAGGCTGCTGATCAGTCTGGATCTGGTAAATTGTCACTTGAATAAATATTTACATTATTTTATATTTATTTAATTAAATTTAATGTTACAGAGATTTTACATTTATTTGTTGTAACTTGTAGCGACTGTGACGCCAACACCTGGGACACCATCAACAGCTACCTCCGCTGCAGTATGACCTACCTCATCTACCAGTCCCTGTCCATCACCAATTCACCATGGTTTGCACTTTACACAATTTATTTTACCAATTGTTGTTTACATTTATAATTTTATAATATTTGTAATGTTAGTATCTAATTATTTTGTAATTATTGATTATGAGTTTTGACATTTTCTATGACAATATCATTTTGTATGTCAATTGTCAACACATCTTCCAAGTTAATAACACAATTTAATCTTGGTTAGTAACTTAGTATTTTTAATAAATTTTTTTTTTTTTCATGTTTATAACTTATAACTTTATATTTGTACTCTAATTATTTTTTAACTTATTATTGCAGGTTAAGATTAAGGCCCAACAACCCCACAGTCTCCATCCAAGTTTGTATTACGGCCCAAAATCCAATCACCAGTGTCCAACGACCAATGTTATCAATCTTATTTCTTATGATCTTGTAAATTGTAAATTTGTAACTGTATAATGCTAATAGTTAATAGCACAATTTATAATTTTGTATTTTGTAGTATTAATTTGTATTATTGTAAATTTGTAAATTGTAATAGTTTAGTAACTAGTCTAGACTTCTAGTAATCTTTATTTTTAAACTTTAACTTTTACTATTTTTGACTTTTAGATTTTTAGTGATGTTTTTTTTTAAATGACTTTGTCACTTTAGACTTTAGTAATGATAAATACTTAGTATTTAATATAATGATATTTGTTATTGTGAAATTAAATCAGGTTTGATAATTTTCTGGGTCAAAAATGGCCTAGAAATTTGATCTGGGCCGAAAGGCCCAAAACTGTTCATATGTGGGCAGGCCCAATAGGGGGCGGGCGGAAGGAGCCTCCCCCGCTGGCCCCGCTACAGGACGGGGTACCCCGCCCCGCCTACACGGGGGCGGGGTGCGGTTTTTAAAAGATGACCCCCCGCCCAGGCGGGGGCGGGGGCGGGGGCGGTGATAGGGGGACCCCGCCCCCGGTAGGGCGGGGATCACCCCTAATCCCAAATCTACACCGGTAACTTTGCGTGGTGTTGGAACACAAGTGTACTCCGCATATCTATACTTTTTCTGTACTTGAACTATGTATATATTTCAATCAATAAAGTTTTGTTCTTACTTATAATAAAGAATTATTATATGCTTGGTATGACTTGGGACAAATTCTCATATCATTATGTAAATCTATTTTAATCTGTTTAGTGTGATTAAGCATTGATGTTGGGACAGCCAATTGATTATTGAAGCTTGTCCAATGCCATTAAAATGCAGAGGTGCAGATAGATAGCTCAGGTAAAGAAAATGAATGACACAATGGGACACGAAACCTTTTGACTTCTCAAGAAAACATCCCTCACCTACATGGTCTTCGATCTCTATTAATTAAACTTTTTTTTGTTTAAGGTTTCATAGCATTAAATATATTTCCATATTAAGCAAATAAAAAAAGGGCAAGAAATTGAAGCTATTTCTTGCATGAATGGTTGAAAAAGATACATCGCATTCAAGTAAAATTATCTCAAGCTCTCACCTGGTTGACTTAGAGCCTTTCATCGTGTTCCTTCTTGAGTGTCTTAACCTTGTCTTGCATGTACATATAAATCATTTACAATTTAGGACAAAAACAAATAAATCTCTGACTTCACTTTCATAATTCTAAGGATATCCTGATCCAGAAACTCTTTTCTAAATTAACGACAACAATCTTTATCCATATAATTCAAATGCAGAATTGAAATGATTTTTTTTTTTTTGTTTTTCTAAAAAAAATATTAAGAATGCAACCTTCCCGATAAATACAAAGACAACTTATCTCTCAGATGCACCCCCTTTATGTCAACGGTTCCACAAATCTGTTGGTGGTAACCTGAGTCATGGTTGTGAGACAAAGGTACCTCGTCCTGCGCCTCATCATCCATATCAATAACAATGTTATGAAGTAGACAGCAAACGAGAATAATCCTCGGCAACCTATGTTTGTCGGGCCTCCACATAACTCCTTGAATGATTCTCCACATGTCTTTCAACCTCGCCAATGCTCTCTGTGCCACTATCCGAGTGGCATGATGCCGCCTGTTGAACTCTTCTCTCGACTCCGGGAGTTCTGTCCCTTCATAGGGAATGATAAGGTATGGCAATAAAGGGTACCCTAAATCACCAATTATGTATTCCCTTATTCCTGATCCCCCAGAGAGCTCTAAATCTTTTCCGTTCAATCTCTCTCCTTTATCACAAAGTTTGTAGAAGTTTGAACTCTCAAATACCAACCAGTCCTTCATTTTTCCCGGCCATCCAGTGACTATGTCTCGAAACCTCATGTCCGGGTCCACGATTGCCTGCAACACCATGCTATGATTCTTCTCATGATCGAGCCAGGTGTGACTTGAGGGATCCGAGGCAGGCAAACACATCATGATGTGGGTTGTATCCACAACACCACAGCAATTAGGGAGGCCTCGCATTTTCTCGAATTTAGATTTTATTTCCTTCATTTCCATATCTGTTGAAGGCCACTTCAGGTGATGAAGGCCCCTTTCTTCCATGGATTCCACAAAACGCCAGGTCACTTGGGAGACAGTTGAGTGGTTCAACCCAAACGAATTGCCAACTGTCACTAGCGACTCGCCAGAGCTCAGTCTTCTTAAGGCTACTGCTACCTGATCACATAAAGACAATGGCTTGCCATTTGCAAACACAAAATGTGCAGACTTAGCCATCATGTCTTCCTTCACAAGTGAACATATGTAGTCAAACGTTTTTCTGGATATCTTAAAAACAGATTCAAACCTATCTAGACTCTTGGAAGGAGATTGAAGACCTGCAGTGAGAAGTAGAGCAAGGAGAAAATTAAGGGGTGGTTTGGATTGGGAGATGAGATGAGTTTTGAAAGTTCAATAAAATATTATTAGAATATTATTTTTTAATATTATTATTGTGTGTTGGAATTTGAAAAAGTTGAATTATTTATTATATTTTGTACGAGGATTTAAAAAAGTATAATGATGAGTTTGAGATGAGTTGAGATGAGATGAAATGAGCTGCGCTCACTCTTGAATCCAAACTAGGCCTAAGATTCACAAATGTGGGTCATTTAAATTTGTCTCAAATTCTCTTAGCAGGACTTAATAATAGAGAACATAGAACCAACATTATCTTAATCCTAAACTATCAAGGAAAGTCACTTGGTAACAGATGACATACAGAGCATATATATATAAATAATGTGAAAATGAAGAGTATAACTTAGTTTGCCAAGTATACTGAAAGGGATTTTCAGAACTCAGGTGATTTTTTTTTTCTGATAAGTAGTGTGATCTCCTCAAAAGGTGCAGAGCGGCGCAACTCTAGTATATTAAAAATCCTATTGATTGAACATGATCTTTCCAGAAGAATTAATTTGGGTTAATTCATCGCGATCCACTTGGAGCATGCAAAACATAAAAACATATATGAGGAGTCAACTAAGAAAAAGATGCGATGTGATTTTTGAACCATTCTATAACATAGAATTATCCTTTTTGCATCACTCAACTGCTTGGTTGAGAATGTGTTCCTATAGATATAGACTTGCAGTTACAAGACATATGAGTACTTTGCGCTATAACTAGTTTCTATATAGAGGTCGTTTCTGCTTTTGCAGAACCCGTGCCAACTAATTAACCAGTTTTCTATGAGAGGTCATTTCAGCTTATGCATAACCCATTCCAACCTTGTCCCAGAACAAAGACAAAAATATAGGAGCATAGAGGTAAGAAGTTACCTGTTCTTATGTCAGACTGCTTTGGAGCCAAGTCAAAAGATGAGAAACAAACATCCTTCTAAATAAGTTCCACAGGCATGATACATGTTTAATGTGCCTTTTTTTCTCTTTAAGATGAATTTAAACTGCAATGTTATAAGGTGCACCACTACATTATGGCTGGGGGACTAGAAATACAGAAACTAAAGGATGTAGTTTATTCAGGTATACGTGGGTTTATAACTGTCTATATTCTTTTTGTAGAAATGGTCACTACTCATCCTCTCTTAAACACTATAAGACTTTCAGTTATAATAACTCTTTACAAGAAAGTTCTTGGAAAGAGGATTCTAACGAGAGGACTACCTGTCCTATTAGTTTTCTGTTCTTCTTCGTCAACAAGTACCCATACTATTCCATTATCATAAAGAAGGTTCAAAATCTGTCTAGGAAGGAGAGAATGGGAGAGAAGAGAAATCACAGGCGACTGGATTTGTCCTGGCTCTCACTGTTTGTTTCACAGGTGAAGTGAGGTATAGAAAGTATGAAGAAAAGTTTTTAACATTTTCCAAAAAAAATTCGGTGAGGTTTTGGTATAAAGTTTCTTAAGGTACAACTTTTTAGCAGAATCAATGCTTACTTTGCACAAACAAACTGCATGATAAATAATTAACCAAAAAAATGAGATTTTGAGAAAAATCTCTCTCCCTATCAAAATAATAATAAGTAGCCAATAAAGATTTCAGAAAAATAGAGAATTTCAGGAAACTCACTCTCCCCCTCCTTCCTACTTTGTTTTCCCTTTTTATTCTTTTAAATAATAGATCAAATGGGAGTCATAACCTTCTAAATATTATTCGTTTAAATATATCACAGGACAACTACTGGAGGTAAATGAAATCAAACATTCAGAGATGGCGCTAGTTCATTCAAGTAATACCTAAATATGTATCTCATTGCTCTGAGATCTAGGTAACTCAGCCTATGGACCTGGAAAAAATACCTCCATTCCAAGTTTTCAGACGTTTGGTATCATCTATATATCATTTTTTGCATCAAAATGAGATTTCCTCCACGAGTGAATTGTTCCCTCTCATTAAAGCTGTGGTCTAACAATGGTGAGAACCTAAACTCTTTGAAGTCCAAAAATCAATGTGTGCATGTATGTGAGTTTTCTGAGCTTATTCTCACTTAAAGATCTCCAACTCTAATAAAATTAAGCTAATCTATTGGCAACTGGGGAGCAGGTCTTGCAGTGCATTCTATTAACTAGTTACTGACTACAAGTTTTTAAGACTATAGAGAGAATGAAACTTTCAAAGTCTTACTGCAATAATTTGATACTTAAAACTCTTATTGAAACTATTAGTTTTCCATATGACTTTTTTTTTTTTTTTGATAAGTTAGCAATCTTTATCAAGAAGTTCAAAAGAAGCAACCCAAGTACATAGAAAGTATACAAGAGAGACACCTAGCTAGGCGATTCACATTTCCTAAATGATAACCAGTGGTCCAGTTCTTTTTCTTCTTTTTGACAAGTAAAATTCTATAACCCAGTGGTCCAGTTCTTTTTCTTTCTTTTTGACAAGTAAAAATCTATTTGACCACTTAAATATATAGATTCTAGATGTATCCCTCACGTCTCAACCTTTTATGTATGCCCCATGCAAAAAATCAAACATTACACAATTTAGGCAGTGGGGGCAAAATAGCATCGGCTGAACAACTCCTGGTGGCATAGTTAACAAAACTCTCCCTTGCCTACAGAAGCTGTTTATTCTTACTTTTGAACTTTTTCCAACTCTAGACGGTAGACACTATAATTGGCATCTTTAAAAACAGTTCTACCTTTTAGTTCAGAGTGCCAATTGATTCACCACTTGAAGTAATTCTCAAAACAATTTTCACTTCCAACTCTAAAGTGAAAACGTATGAAAATTTCTGCTCTTGGAGAAAAAAAAAAAAATATATATATATATATATATGCTTTACACCACCCAACTAGTTGCCGCTCTATTGGCACACATAATCCACAAGCATTCTCCAACAAGAAAGATATCATTATTTTCTTAGATTTATTACGAGGTCATTTATATTTTTTTTCTGATAAGTAAAAACTTTATTCATCAAAATGCAATAGGCAAAGCCATGTACACAGGAAAAATACAAAAGAAATTCCTAGTTACATTCTAATACTAGAAAAGAGAGGAGAAAAACTCATTAACAGCCCCTCCATTGAGTACAATAGCAGAAAACCAATTAAACAAGGAACTTAAAAAAATTTCTAGAAATCATTAATATATCCAATATAGTCTTATCCCGACTGCATTCTACAAGACAATGAAACAAGAATGTCCAGTCAAGAGATGATTTTGAAGTCAGACCAGGAATCCTTCCTACATACATAATTTATCTATGATATTTCAGCATATAATATGTATAAGACATAAAGCATAAACCTAATTGGATTAGACCAAATTCAATTCAATCCATGTACCAAAACCCATCGATTATAAATACAAAGCTACATATACCTATTATACCAAAAACGATCATCAAGAGCAAAAACAGTATAATAATCATAATCTCAAAGAAGATATACCATTAATTCTCCCTGAGAACTCATCCCACCAATCTAGAGGCCCCTCCTCCGGCCCTGGGGACCCAGAAGCAGAAGCATTCTCTTCAGGCTTCTTCTCTGTCTTTTTCCTCTTTCTGAATCCTCTTACAGGACCCATCAGCAGAAACAATCCAATTGAATCAAAACCCAGAAACCCACCTTCTTCAAATAACCATAATCAGAAAACAACTGTATAAGAATTCATAAACAAAGATATTAATAATACCCATTCGTAATAATAAAATAATATTTACCACAAGCACAGGAAGATCACGAAACAATGATGATAACATGCAAGGAAGACTGTCAACAGAGACTGGTAGTTACAGTGTGCCCATAGCCCTTTGCGTGCGCAGGTCTGTATAGCATGCAAGAAAAGCGAGGAGCTTGAAGAAATGGGAAGAGAGAGAGAAACTATGTGCGGAAAACTGACGGAAAATCCAAGCAACACATGTTGTTTGGTGGGTGTCTAAGACAAATGTGGGCAGGAGAAGTGAGGGACATGAACACAGATAATTTCGCAGCAGTGAGTCTCGTTCTCACTCCGCAAGTCTTGCTTTTAAAGAGATTTGCTCCATTTTGTTGAGGTTTCACTTTTTTTTTTTTCTTAACATTTTAAAATATTTTTTAAAAATTAAGAAAAATATTTAATATTATATTAAAATATTTATTTAATTATAAAATTTAAAAAAATTACAAATCAAGATCTTAAATCGAGATCAATAACATTTTTCTTCACTTATATATATATATTAAAATATTGAGAGCATCCAACACTCATTGTACACACTTATATGAATAGTATATATGTATTATTCATGTATATTGTTCATATGAGTGAGTGTAATAAGTGTTAGATTCTCCCTAGTATTGCTCAATTTAACACCGAGTTCGACTTTCGATCAAAATGACAAACTCTTCCTAATTGATCTTTTAATATTATTTTGATGAATAATTCTATTTAAAAAAAAATCTTTATACTACAATTATTTATGTAGTATAATTTAATTGGTAAAAATTTTAAAAGAGAGAAAATTATTATCTAAAATCTGTTATCTTTTTTTTTTTTATAAATCTAAAAATCTATTATCTTTCAATATCGTGACTATGCATGAGTACTGATGACTGTGTTAATGACTTTTTCTTTTCATATTGACTTGTGATTATAAATTATATATAGCAGAACATAAATGATGTAAAATGAATAACGAAAAAATGATCGATTATTAAATATCACAGCCTTGTCCTCTCAATAATAATTTATGGCTCCTCGATCGTGATGATATTCAATTCCTTTCAGCTCAAAAAAAGATATTCTATTCCTTAATTAAGAAAAAAAAAATTGGACGACTAAAGATCACAAGTTAGAGTAAGATAATGTTTTTCTTAAGATCACATGACACTTAAGCTCATGTGCTAATCTCTCCTCGTTTAGGTGAATGCAAAAATGAAGTTACTCCCAATAAAGCTTTAGAAAACCCTAGTTGTTTTGTGAAAAGGAGATGTTGTGGTTACTGCACAGTTAACTTTAAGGATGGATGGCCGAGGGGAAAAAAAAAACTTTTAAATAAATATAGTAAATTGAGATAAAAGGAGATGGGATAAGTTAAAATAAAAATTTAATAATACATAGATTAGAATATATTTTTTAATATTGTTATTATTCTAAATTTTTTTAAAATATAAATTATTTATTATATTTTGTATAGAAATGTAGAATAGTTGTAATGATAAAATGAAATAAAATAAAACACGTCTTATATTCAAACGGAGCCTAGGTTGTGTTTAGGTGTTGAATTGAGTTGAGTTGATCTAAGTTTTTTATGAATATTAGTGAGTTAAGATTGGTAAGTGAGTTTTGTAAGATCTATTTAGATGAGTTTAAAATGAGTTTAGAAATATTTATTAGAAGTTGTAAAATTTGTAAGACTCATGCACTGTTTACTAACTGTGGTTACAGTGTCTGTATCCTCACGCGCACCACCTACAGTGAAAAAAACAGAAGACTTGTACAGTGAAAGCAACTAGGGGCCGAAAAAGAGAGAGAGAGAGAGAGAGAGAGGGCAATAAAAGCAAAAAAAAAAACAACAAATCGGTTGGAGAGAGAGATTAGACCAAAATTTAAAAAGCTAAAACGGTGTAAACAGTGTCTTGTTTCATCCTCTACAGTAATACTATAGAGTTTATCGAATTCTCTTTCGATTGAGTTAAATTGATGTGTTGGAATAGTGAAATGAATTTAAATTAAAGTGTACTGAATAAAATCTGAGAACCAAATTCCAACATATTCTGTCAATGATAACTCATTTGATGTATCTTTTTTTATAATAATAAAGGAGGTTAGACTCGTTACTTCTATATTATTGATGTTTTATCATTGCTAGTTACTTAAGTAGATGGTGGTGTGAAAATACATAATCTATACTGATTTAGAATTACTCTAAATAATAGTATAATACAATATACATTCACTCTTTGGAAATAACTTTGGATACACTGTCCCAATCATCCAAATGATAATCTAAGAGGATCCCATCGTGCAAAATCGAACATTAAATATCCGAATCCACAACTCATCACAAGTCCTTTAACCATTAAATTGCATCCAATAATATGATATTTCTTTATTTGATTTATTCATGGGAATTCCACATAAATTATTTGTATTTCAAAATATATCTTACAATTTTCTTTTATAGATTTTCTACTTGCTGAAATAAAAATAAAAGAAATACTTTAAAAAGTCTCGTGCACTTTAAAATTTTCATTAAAAAAAACTAGAAAGTTCTTTAAACACAGACATATATAATGACTCATTCTTGCATTTATGAGAACTTAAATCACATAATCATATTTTTAGTCATCTGGAAAAATAATAAAAAATATATATAATCGAATTCCTATAATCAACAATAATTAAAGTTATCTAAATAAATTTATACATAGCAACTATAAAAGTTAAAAAGTGATGTTTTAGAGAAATGATTTTTGCTATCGTGAAGAATGTAAACGCTACATAATTATTTTAAAAAAATTAAATAAAATATGAGACTTACATGAAAAATAATAATTTTGTAATAATAGTCTCTATTTTTTTTTAAAAGTGATTACACGACACTTACACACTCTACAACTATATTTAAATTCATTTTTTTGCTTATTTTGAAAAGAATTTTCCTCCCATCTACCTTGATTAGACAATGGGCTTTTCTCTATTTTGGGCTGATGGTTTGAAAATTGTGAAAGAATCAACCCCCATCCCCATCCCCATCCCCTCTCCCTTGAGTTGGACTTGCCCTTGGCCTTAAAAATTAAAATGGTCCGGCAAAAATAAAAATAAAAAGAAGCAAAAAGACGAAGGACTTTTTGGGGAATATCTCTGCTTCAACCTGAGAGGAAAAGAGTATTATATGGATATTCATTGACAGAGATTTCTACATACATTGAGATCTATCAGATAGGATCACAATGGTAACATATAGACAAAGAATACAGTCACCTATTGTTGGAGAATCTTTATAACTGTTGCCTTATCTGATATTTACCCATTTTCACTTTGTGATCATCTCGCTGAAACACTTGTGTTCTAAGACACACCGGTACGAGTCTCTCTCCTTAAACCTACTTTTTAATGTTTGGTTAGTGGCGGAGATAAAGCTAAATATAGCGCCTGAAAATGTTACAAATATCACTACAATCACTTAATTTAGATAACTCATACATATATATATAATATATATATATATATAAAGATTATACAAAAATAAAATCAAAATTAACATAAGTTCATGCCATGCATTAGATTTAATCTACATTAAAAATTACTTCACAATTTGTAATACTATATCAAATCACATCAATTTATAAATTTATTTTATATAATTATTTTGTAACTAAAGTATTTCTCTTAAATATAATACAATAATCACATCTAGTTATCATTTTAAGTAAACCTGTTCATTTAAATTGGATTACTAAAATATTTCTCTTAGTGTAATGCAATGATCACATAAAGTTATCATTTTAAATAAGTATGTTCATCCAGGCCCAATTTTGTCCGATTAAGTCTGACCCTAATTTTTTTTTTTTTTTTTAATAATTTTGCCATTTTCTTTTAAGAGATTCAAGATTTCAGATAGAGAATCCAAATTTTAGAATTCTAAATTCAAATAAACAGGCTTAAATTTAAGTGAAATTATACTTTATACAACCATTTCTAGAGATGAATTTTGGATGACTCTTAGGTACCAAAAGAAGTGGGCAGTGGGTGAAATGCCCACATACGATTACCGACAGATGAAAGCTCAAAGTCATTTAAACATATATCTATAAACAACCAGAATGGGAACGACCATACACACCTAGCTCTCGAGCACACACACTCCCACAAGTAAAATAGCTGTCCAAACCCAGAATTTCCACTTTCTTGGTAAGCACCACCACCCCAATCTCAATACACACCATGTCGGCAACAGGAAACAAAAATCACTCCCCCGTAAGACTATTTCACGTGCAAAGCCAAAGGTTATTCCATAATTATAATTCCCGAGGTGCAACAATATTCTATTTCCTATGTTTCAAAGTCAGATTTATACAAATGGTCAAAATAGGCACGTAAACAAACATTAGGAATTGGGGTTAGCGCCGATCACCCCATACTTGAAACCCATTTTCACACCTCCTGAGTCCTCACCCCCACAGAAAATCAACACCCCTTTATTTTTTTCCCACATACTTGTCGCCTTTCTTACATTTTCTTTTCCCTTTTCTTTTCAGTGACAAAAGTACAAACTACTACAATGTTACGCAATTCTTGATCAGGATTAGATTTTTTTTTTTTTAAATTCAGAATTTTGGATTTTAGAACTCAACTCTTTTGGTTCCCTCCTTGACTCTCACTACCATTGAGACGCGAGCTATCGTTGTTACCATCTTTCTTCTTCGTTGGCAGTGCCCTCGGTTTCCTCGGTATGCATTTCGTGCGCGCTCCTTCCATCTCTTCTTCCGTCAATTGCAATTGCGAGGTCCTGCATCTCCATAAATTCATAAATGTACATCATTAACAACACAAAAACCTTTAGAAATATACCAAGAAATTTGCATTATTTATAATCTAATATGCTCTACTTTCCCCGACTTTAGAGTTCTGGTTCAATACAAAAAATAATTTCATCTCATCATTATAATTTTTTAAATTTTCATATAAAATATAATAAATAATTACTATTTTTAAATTGCAAAAAAATAATAATATTATGAAATTGATATTTTAATAATATTTATTTAATTTTTCATCTAAAACTATTTTATTTGATAGGCCTAATTCATCAATACTCATAAATAAATAAAAAAGTAGACACATAAATTATGCAACATTAATCTTTTCCTCTAACTTCACTTCACAAATTAAGAGAAACATTGATAACAAATCACTGACTATTATAATTTAATCTTGAACTAAGACATTAATAAACAAATCTGTAATTAAAAAAATCTGATTAAAATAACTAAACACACTAAAATAGCAGTACACAAAGTCAACTAGGTCAATTTAGTATTAATAATTTGACTTTAGAGTTTAGGGTTCAGGAGCTCCTGGATAGAAAGAATTTATTTATGAATATTCACAACTTCACACTACGGATGGGTCCCCCCTCTGAATTCTTTCTCTGGCCCGCGTATGGATCCTTTTCACACAGATGTGGTCAATAAATAAGGACAGTTGAGTATTTAATACGATAGTTAACGACAGTGGCAGTACAGATATTACCACATTCACAGACTCACACTACATTAGCACCGGTTTGTTCAGGAAAAAAAAAAAAGTGGATTGAAGCTAGCTGGTAATTTTGTCAATTCAATCTTCGTACGGATTTCTCTTTCTCTCTCATGCAAGTAGATGAAAGGTCCAAAAGTAGGCCAAAAGGGGCTCTCAGAGAATCAAAAGACGTAACTGACCCAGAATCCCAGAAAAAGGCTATGCTTGTAAGCAACAACCAACTGTTGGAGTTACTGCCTAGGTGAAATTTCAAATCAAGCTTCGATATTCTCCCCCCAAGCACTTAAGATGCTTTCTGAGGAGAGCACTGCTTCACAAATTGCATACTTTCGGAACAAAACAGACCGTTTTCTTATACATATATCCCTTTCCGACTTTGTGTTATTCTGAAAATAAAAATAAAAAGGTGAAGTTTTTGGCAATATTCTTTTTAAATACTACGAGTTTAAGTCTGCCCATCTCTTTGTTGCTTGCTTGATGGCAAAAATTGTCGTCTACACAAAATCTAATCTAAATGCATCATTGAAATCTTCATTGAAAATAACAATTTGTCTAGTTTCTAATTTCAGTTGGTTTGAAAAAGACTTAAATTGTAAAACATTTTAATTTCTAAGAGGTAATAATAATTCATGGGAGTGGAGAGTCGCGTACCGATCTGAATTATAGGAAGAAGACCTCTTCAAATGTGGAACAACCTCCTCTTTCTTCTTGGTCTCAATCAAGCTCCCGCTAAAATACTCCTTGTCTTCCAATTTCAGCCCCGCGAAACTTGTAATTCCCCTCGAGGTCCCCACGTGATTATTACTGTTATCGCCATTATTCCCTGCTCCGCGGGGCAGCCTCGCTTTGTAGTGCCCAATCAACGAGAACCCTTCATCCTTCGCTGCCATGCTGCCACAGTCCTTGAACGAGATCGAACCGCACGATATCAACTGCATCAGAACCGACGACGCCTTCGTCCTCCCACTTGGACAAATGTCCGCCGTTGGTGGAATCGAATTGTCACCATTAGCCCCACTTGAGCAAATCACTAGCCTTCCGTCTGCCTTCATCAGAGACTCTAGCGTTTCGGGGCTCGAATCCGACGGCGGAGGCGAGATCTCGTCCCTGCTCAGCTCCGTGCTTCGACTCTGGCACGTTTCGCGTTGAGCCTTCTCTTCGCGAGCATCTTCTTCGTCTTCTTTCTCCCTGACCGATCTGCGTCTTCTTCGCTTCTCGTCGGTCTGAGTTGACGCGTCGGCGGCAGCCTTTCCGGCTGACTCACCGGAAGACTCAGCCTTGTAGACCTTGTACTCGTTGAGATCGATCGAGCCCCACGATTGATTCCTTCTCCGCGTGATCACCGGGAAATCGGAATCCTCATCGGACTTGTTTATCTCCGGGGGCCTGAGGGAACGCGATGACGCCGTTCCGTGTACCGCACGGCTCAGACAGGTGTCGAGGACCTCAGACCCTTTGAGAACGTACTCTTTGCCGTGCGCCGGGCATATGAAATCGTTCTCCGCGAGGTCGTGCCAAACGAAGCCGTTTTTGTAGCTCCTGAAATAATCAGAAACAAGTCAAGATACAATGCGGAACCGAAGTAGTAATTAGATCGGAGAAGAACTCAAGGAGCGGTCACCGTACCGTTTGGATGACCAGGAGTACATGCTAGCCATGCCTCTTCCGCGGAGGAGGTTCAAGCGGTTGATTACATCTGAGGAAACAGTGTAATTTGACAGTGAGAAAGTTCCACTCGTATCATTATAGTGAGAAATAGAGTAATTCCAAGAGGCTCTGTTTGGTTACAAAGTGTCAAAGAAAATTGATGTGTTCTAAGCGCTGAAAAGATTTCATGTTTGAGAGCGGAGAAACCAATAATGCAGGCTTAATTAGTTGAATTTTGCGTTTTCGTTCTATTGTATTTTTCCCAGCAGCCAAACAGAAGAAAAAAGTTTGACTAGTAAAAGCTAGAAAGAAAAGCAATCAACGCAAAGAACTTTAGCGTTTGGTTTTAGCAGTTTTAAAATGCATTATGCTTCACGAGAAAGCAAAAAGCTCCAGTCAAAAGCCAAGATCATATACGGGAATGCAGATAACATACTTCGAAAAATAGTCATCAGTCCGTGATTTTACCTCTGAGATAGAGACCGTCGGGAGTGGAAAGAGGGACCTCCATGAAGTGAGGGTGCTCGAGCTGGCCATTCCTGGACAGGTAGTAAACGACGGGGACCGATCTTCTATCAGTCTTAACCTTAGGCTCGGTCCATACCTTGGTTCTATCCGGGCTGCTCTCTCTGTCCTTCCACTTGTTCGGAAGTTGCAGCTCTGTCGCTCTTCCTCTGGTAGCTACCGCCATTTCCTCTTCTTACTGCATGAACAAAACGAAACGTAAGAAATTAGAATGGATTGGTTGTTGATAAAGAGAAAAGGTGGGAAAGAAGAAGAAAGGGAGTACCGTGCTGTGAACGAGAAAGGAAGCGTACTGAGGAGGGGGAGAGGGGTAGGAGGGAGCTGCAGTTTTATATAGAGAGGGTGAGAGGGTGTGAAATGTGAAGAAAGAGGGAGAGAGATTCAAAATGGGGATGCGGCAGACAACAGCTACCAAACAAAGAGAGGGCTGTTTGGGTTTCAGTACTTGCAGTTACCGTGACAGTCGAGTTTGTATATTTTGTTCTTATTTTTATTATTTATGATTGGATAGAGATTCAGATATGCACGTCTAAAACGCCGTCGTTTGTACTTGACTTGGGTCAGCCTTGCACTGCACTTGATTGATAATGTTCTTTTTATTTTATTTGTAAATAAATTTGCTTTTAAAGGGTACAAATATTACATAATTATTTTTAAAAAAAAATAAAATTAATTATTAAAAAATTAATTTTTTATATAAGTTCAATATTTTACTCATTTTGTTAAATTAATTTTGTAGTATTTATATATTTTATAATTATAAGTATTATTTATATTTTTTAAATTCTTTTAAGATTTTTTCCCCAAAAGTTCAGCTAAAATAGTAGTCGAAATCGATGAGTGAAAAGGACTAGGCTTTCAAAATTGGGAGTGGGAAGCTGAGGTCTAGTAGGCTAGTAGCTCCGCAAGCTAGCTCCTCTGCCTCTCCTACGAATTCTGTGTGTGCGTGATAAATGTAAACAAAAATTGCAAGCAAAATCATTTAAAAATAGGCAAAAGGAAAGAATGATTTCTAGACACCTTTATTCCTACGACGTTCAAAAGCTCGAGGATATATATATATATATAGCAGTGCTAGTCATCCCCATTCCAAACGTCTCGATTTCATTCCGTTTACTTTTTTATTTTATTTTTTCAGTTTTTTTATAGAATTTTTAAATAAACATTTTTAAATAATATATTATTTTTTTATATTTTAAAAAAATATTTTAAAATATTAAAAAAATTATATAAAAAATATATTTTAAAAATTCTGTTAAAAAAAACTGAAAGAAAAAATTAAAAACGAGATAAAATCGAGACGTTTGGGAAGGGAATAAATAGCACTTTCTATATATATAACGGACCATTCTTCAATCCTACTTGCTTTGAAATTGGTTGAAGGGTAATGTCAATTGTCATTAGACAAGTTTTTACGTACTATTTCTTTAATACAAAAATTAATTAAAAAAATATTTTTATAAAAAAAACTTATATGCAAGTAGGTCTGTACGCACGCTTACTCACATGAATAATATTTTAAATAATAAAAATATTATTCATATGAATAGATGTGCACGCAAACCTACTTATATCCATCATTACTTTTTTTTATCAGAGTAATGTCAATTGTCCCTAGACAAGTTTCTATAAATTATTTCTTTAATACAAAAAATTGATTTAAAAAATATTATTTATAAAAAAAATTATGCGAAATTTGTACCTTATATAAATCATTATCTTGATTAAATCGTATGTTTGATATATGGATAGAGTTTTTTACCTTTCAGATAATTCTCATGTATTTATTATTCCTTTTTTGTTTTAAAGATCAAGAGTAATGATCTTGAAGTTTGATTTTTAGTAATGTCCTAAAGACGACGGAAAAAATAGAAATTCCCCTAGTCTAGAAGAACAAGCAGCATATAGACATTTGAAATAGTTGCCAAGAAAAGAGAAATGTTAACTCATAAACAAAAATTATAAGACTCTGTTTGGATTAGGAAATGAGATGAGTTGAAATGAGTTTAGTTTATTTTTTAATATTATTATTATTTTAAAATTTAAAAAATGTGTATTGAGATTTAAAAAATGTGTATTGGAATTTGAAAAATACATATAGAAATTTATGTTTTATATAAAAAATTATAAAAAAATAATAATAAAATGGAAGTGAGTTGAGATAAGTTCAGCTCACTTCTAAATTCAAACGGGACCTAAATAAAAGTCATACTTTATTATTTTTAAAAAATTTTATTTAATGATTAATTAAACGTTTTTTTAATAATATTATGAATATTTTTTTTAAAAAAAGTATTAAAATTGTTTAAAAAATATATGAAAAAAAAACCAAGGAAAAAAAAAAAAAAATAGCTCAAGTGCCACTCGGAAGGAAATTCAAATTGGATGAGAGATCGGGTTGACTTGATTACCTACTCTTTGGTTTTCTAAACCTAACTTTGACTAAATAAAAGCGTTGATTGCGTTTGCAGGGTAGGGTCGGACTTGTTTCCGCAGGTATCTGCAGGTACTTTACGCAGACAGCGGAAACGAAGCTGCCTTTCTTCATTGCCAGCCCCATCCCCTCTCTCTTTCCTGTAATAACTCGCTTTCATACTCCATCCATCTCTCACTTCCATCTAATATTACAAATATAAATATTTCAACCATATTCTCGATTTTAGGTTGTGAATTATTTTCTAACAATGCATGAAATTAAATAAAGTAGAAATGTGGCCCCCACATATGAGTTCCAGCCACGGCCCAAAAATTTTGAAAAAAAGTATATAATAAAAAAGTATATATATATATATATAATCGTGAATTAAGATATTATCGTATAACCATTTTTAAAAAATAAATAAAACATGAATTTTATATGAAAAAAATTATTATTTTTTAATAATAAATTTTATTATTTTTTAAAATAATTATACGATGATTATGCACTCATAATTATACGTAAAATTACTTATAATATATATATATCCTACTACTATAATATAAGTGTCTACACGAATGAACAGTGTTTAACAGTAAAATCAGCGTTTTTCAATTCCAATATTAGCCCTTAATTGTTTAACTATTTACGTTAGTTTATTTTCCTGCTTTGACCGTTCCTTCATCTTAAATATATATATATATTATTCTTTTCTTTTAATGTGCTTTCTTTGATTTTTTTGTCACGTTCTTTCTTTGATTTTTTTGTCAGACAAAAAATTTATGTTAGTTTATTTTCATGCTTCTTTATGTTAAATATATATATTATTAATCTCTTCTTTTAATGTCCTTTGATATTTTTTGTCGGCCAAACATTTGTTACAATTTTTTTTCATGTCACGTTCTTTATTTTTTTTGTCGGCCAAACATTGATTAGATGTCACGTTCTTTCTTTGATTTTTTTACAATTGTTTTTCATGTCACGTTCTTTCTCAATATTTTTTGTCGGCCAAACATTGATTACATGTCACGTTCTTTCTTTGATTTTTTTGTTAGACAAAATATTTATGTTAGTTTATTTTGATGTGGCCGACAATATTTTGTCGACAATTTAAATTAGATAGTTAAAGGTTAATATATTTAAAAATATTGAGATATAGATTAGATCGTTCAGGCTTCTCATTTTTCCAAGAAAACATTAACTGACTTCGAAGACGAACGCTGAAGGAAGTCGAAGTTCTTTCTTCTCTGGACTGAAGTTAAATCCTTGGGTAAATTTTTTACAATACGTATTTTTTTTTTCTCTTTCAGATTTCCTTCTTCTTCATGTATTTCTCCTCTCTGTTTTAGCAATTTTTTCATTGTTGTTCGTTCTGTGTTCTTGCTTTTTGGGTGCCGAAATAATTTGGCACTTGTTTCTTTCATTTATTTTTTTATTTATTTTATTTCTTGCTGGGTTTTCTCCATTTAAGTATTTTCTCTATCTTTGATTATTTTGTTTGTTATTATTGCTTCTGTTCTATTATTGTTTGCTGTGAGGGTGTTTGGGACATGGCTTCTGAAGCTTTCTTCAAGACGAAAGGGATTCAAATACAGTAAAATGATTTATATTAAACGAATTATAATATGATGACAAAATAAAAAAGAATTAAATATTTAAGAAGGTAAAATATAACATTAATTAAATCCAAATTTATTTTTTAAGTGAAATTATTTATTATAAGAAAACAAAATAAAAATATTCAAAATATCAATGCATTTCAGAATAATTCATATAATATTAAGAATTACACTATGATGAGAAAACATAAAAAATTCAAATAATTAACAACGTCAAATACAACATTAAATAAATTTCAAAATAATATTGAAATGAAATTATTTCTTATAACAAAACGAAATACAAATAGTATAAAGAAAATCAAATACAAGGAAATAAATTATATTAAAGCACGTAAATACAATAATGTTCTCAACTAAATTAAAATATTATTTTCATGACAAAAATACAAAGTCATTCACATTAAAACAACAAAATTCTATTGCAGAATAAATTTTAATAAATAAATAAATTCAAAATCATAATCAAATACAATTAAATCGTTTATATGAAAGCACCTTAAATACAATAACATTCTAAAATAAATTAAAATATTTTTCATCCTAAAGTAACAAAATCATTCACCTTAAAAAGACAAAAATAAAATGTACAGATAATTCGTTTAAATTAAAATAGCCAAATTAACGCAAGTAAATAGTCATAATCCAAAATTAGTAAGAACAACTCAAAATTGCAAAAATAATAACTAACTAATGAATCACATAAGCATTTTCACACAAAATAATAACTAACTAATGAATCACATAAGCATTTTTACACAAAATAATAACTAACTAACTAATGAAAACTTACCAAGAAGTCATTAAGAAATCAGTAGTATTAATAATTAAAAATAACACAATTACTAAGTAACCAATGAATCAGCAAAAAATTTTATTCACAAATCAAAATGCAATAAGTAAAATTCACATGATATAATAACAACAAAAATTAAATTGAGTAAGGAATGCCAAATATATTTTACTCATTAAAAATGATATTAAAAATTCTAACAAATTGTTAAATTATTAAAATAGTGCATGACAGCTTTCAAATAATATTGCCTCTTATATTACTATTATTAAAATAATACATGATACTTTTTGAAAAACATATTAACTGTAATGTTTATTAGCAATTTCTTCTTTAGGTAACATTTTCTTATTTAGTTTATTCTTTATGGTAGATTTCTAACATTTCTACCTATTTTTATAATTAACATCAATTCAAAATATATTATATAATCAGTATTATTTATTTTTCATTTAAACTATTCTCTTTTAACATAATTACTAAATTATTTTAATCATTAGTAGCCAAATTAATATATATAACAATTTATCAAATTATTACAAATATATGCATCACAGCAACTTGAAAGATACCAACAAATTTCAATAGTTTCTTAATGCAAATACATTCTCTTCCAATAATTTCAGCCCACACATATTCCCTTTTAAATTGTTAATAAAAAAATTTTACAACTCAATTTCTTTATTTCCTTTAAATAATTGAAGTTACTATTATATTTAAAATTACTATTATGATTCAAATTATGATTTCAATCATAAATTCCATACCAAAAACATCTCTAATTATTTAAATTACACTTTCTTATTGGAAGAAGTCATGATGTATTATCATCCCAAAACAAAGAGCACCAAATATGTTTTTCCAATTAAAAACAGTTATTAAATAGTTTAATAGTATTTGAAATAAAATAAAATAACAACAAACCAGATTAATGATAATAACATATTAAGTTCAATATTTATTAGCAATTTGTTTTTTATGTAATATTCTCTGATTTAACTTATTGTTTATTGTATATTTTTAAACTGCTCTCTCTTATGTATTGAGCAGTATGATTTGTTCTTCATTTAAATTTTTCTCTCTTCATCTTATCTATTTTTTCTACTATTAGATACATGCCTGCCCTTTTTATTTGCTTTATTACATATTTCAAAATACATCAATCAGAATTTAACTTTAAATGACAACATTATTCTAAAACCATATCAAAATAAAATAAAATCGAATTTCTTTGAAACCATTTTCTTGTATTAATAAAATCAATTCCAGAAATCAACTTCATTTCTCATGTAAAAATAAATTACTTACATTAGTTGACAATTTATTAAAACCAAAATATAAAAGGCATATTCAAATAATCAATAACTACACAATAACCTAACAAAAAATCATTAAGAAATCAATAATAATAACAGTTGAAAATGAGATAATTAATAATTAACCAATCAATGATAAAACTAATTTAATAACAATTCAAAAGGCATCAAGTCAATTAAATTCCACATTAAAAAGCAAACAAAAATTCTTCCAACACACAACAGAATCACCAACTTATTTTAATCATTAGCAACCAAATTAATATTTATAACGATTTTTTAAATATATACATCACATCAGATTCATACATACAAACAAATTTCAACAGTTTTATAATACAAGCACATTCTCTTCCAACAACTTAAGCCCACACAAATTTCCTCTAAAATTGTTAATAAATAAAATTTAAATTCAATTTCTTTATTTCCTTCAAATAAAAAATATTAGTATTATATCTAAAATTACTATTATGATTTAAATTATGATTTCAATCATAAATTTAATACTAAAAGCATGTCCAATGATTTACGTTATACTTTCTTATTGAAAAAGGCTATGACATATTATTATTACAAAACAAAGAGGAGGATCAAATATGTTTTCCTAATTAAAAACAATTATGAAATAACTAAGTAATATTTGAAATAAAATAAAATAATAACAAACAAGAATAATGATAATAACTTAATAAGTGTAATGTTTATTAGCAATTTACTTGTTATATAACAGATCTTATTTAGTTTTTTCTCTATTGTATATTTATAATATTTCTAGCTACTTCATATAACTAACATCGTTTCAAAATATATTATATCATTTAGTATGATTTTTTCTTCATTTAAATTGCTCTCATTTAACCTTTTCCAATTTTTCTACTATTAGGTATATGCCACTATTGGAACGCTAATTCATAGAAAAAAGGTACAACTTGTCCTTCTTAGCATTGATACTAACTACAAATATTTTTATTTCACTATAAAATTCAATTAAGTTTATTCTTAAACAATGCAATATGTTTTATATTATAAATGGCTTGTGTTTCCATAACAACTGCTTCCAGTTACTATCATTAAAATTAGATATATAAGTGTACTTTATATATGCATGTATAGCATTGAATTTTACGATCGTATTTGTAATATTTTCCTATAAAACATCTTTAATATTACATTTTGTCCAATTAGACATTTTATTAATAGATGTATAACATTTGCTATTTCCTTATAGAGAGAAGGTTTCCCTTACCACTCTATTTTTTCAGTTTGTCATCTTCGATCCTTCTTCAACGAACTTCAATTCTTGAAGAAATACCTTTCTTCAATATACTAAAATGATAAATGGTAAGATTCATTAGAACATAAATACATTTAAATCTAAAATTTCATCAATATTCTTAAATTTAGATAAATTAAACTTTTGTTATAAAAATTCTAAGGTGCTGAAGATCATAAAAGAAAAAGGACTTCCTATAGTTCACTATCAGAGCAAGACAAAGATGCTCATCGTAAAAGGAATAGAGACAGATATGCTTTGAATAGAACATCTAGATATAACATTGTTCAAGATGAAAGTAATTTTCCAGCATCCAATATCGTTGCTTCTAGCCAACCAAGTCATTCAAAAGGCAGTCTTGTAACTACGCAGAACATTGACATCTCTCAATTGGTGCAAAATCCAATCCAATTCTACTCTGACAGTCAGGTTCCAACGGGTGAGATTTCTATTAATATTATAGAAAAAACATCTTTTCCTAATGTTGAAATTTCTATGTCTAATTATTTCATAGATGAAGTTCTCACAATGGAGATATGAAGTTCTAATTATTTCATTACAAATTTATGCAGTCTACTTGAATAAAATATTACACATCATCTATAGAGATATGTCTAATACGAAATCTTCATATAATTATAAATATATTTTTTTATATCATGCTATAGTACAAGTACATAAAAAAATTTTATTGTATAATATATCATATTTCTTTTTATGATTTTTTTAAATTAGATAAACGTGCATCGCACGTTGCATTCTTAACTAGTATATATATATATCACTTCTTCTTTTATTATTAAAAAAACTACTTTATTTATTTTTAAAAAAATAGTTTGAGGTCGGTACTGAATAAAAGAAATGAAAAATGGTCGGGTTAAGTCCATGTTTTCGGCAAAATAGTCCAAAAGTTTAAACATGTTTCCATACGGATGTGCACATGAATTGACCTGCATGTCCACGAGGCAGTGCGCCATGGATCGAGGCTCTTATTTCATGGCCCCACCCAGATATTACATGTGACCAGAGTCCAAATTATTTAGCTTAAAAAACAAAACAAAACCGACCATTTTGTTTTTGACATTTTAGTACGATTACTTACAACGTTAACGTTTACTGTTATTTACATTATTGTATAGTTCCTAAGCATCAACGTGTGCGTGTGGAATAGGTTGCTTGTGACCCAACTCTAGAAGCATGGAGCCAAATGTTGCTTCAAAATTGAAATTATAATACCGAGTGGTTGCGTTAAGCTGCATGCATTTGTGAGTTGTGTTATGGGCTTGATAAGATTTTCTATAACTAGTATGAAGTTCCCTACTTTGTAAGTCATGAGCACACAATAATATTCATCTCTTAATAGAGGTGTCAAAACGTGTCAACAAATCGTATTCATATCATGTTAGGACATGTATATAATACTTAAAAGATCAACACATATATGACCCGTTAAAGATTTCGTATCAAAAACTTCAATCCTAATACGACCCGTTAAAACAATGGGTTGATACGACACAACCTGATAAGACCCTCGACACTATATGCCACGACATGATATGACACGACTTGACTCATTTCAACTCGCAAACCCATTAATGACCCATTTGAATTTAACTTAATTGATTTTATACAAATATTAAAATTTAAATAATCGTCATAAAACATAAAAAATTAGTTACAAATTATAATCTTAAAATTATAACTCAATAAGTAGTACACTATAAAATATAATAAATACACAAATATGATCCACATATTGTAAAATATTAAAATAACCCAAACATATTAAATAATAATGGGTTAACTCGTTAATGACTTTTTAAGAAATACTTAAATGAAATAGGTAAGTGCCTAATAGTACAGAGCTAATTTTAAATTAGGATTTTTTGAAATTTAGGTCAAGGGTATAAAAGTAAACTCAAATTTATTAACGTGTCTTAACGAGTTTTAATAAGTCAAACTTGTTATCAAATCGTGTCTTAATGAGTTGACACGATTTGACCCGAAACTCGTTAAGACTAAACACTAACCTGCTTTTATCGTGTCGTGTTCATTTCGTATTAACGTATCGTGTCACATATTATCACCCCTATCTCTACGTAGATGAGTCATTGATCATTTGATGTTTTAATTCTCAATCCATTTATTATAGATGATATGTTAAGGAGAATACCTTATAACCATTAGAGATATAGCAGAACTGAGGGATCCTACAATTACAAATGATCAATAATATTTGAATTCAAAACGTGAGAAAATCTCTTAAGATCATACTGCAGTATCATAACAAACTATTGTTGAGATATCTTATAGTTGTAGTTTTATCTTCAATATAAGTCCCCTGTAAATTCAAACACATGTATTCCATCTATAAATGCAATACAATACACGACTGGTAATCAATTGAACCAACCTTCTCATTTCTGTTTCTAACTTGGTATCAGAGCTGATATAGCTCAAGCTTTTCCCTTTTCGATCCATTATGGCCTCATCATCCAATACTCCTTATTTTATCATGCCTAACATCACACCTTTGGTCTCCGTTAAACTTGAGAGACCGAATTATCTAAATTGGACTACTCAGTTTATTCTAGTCGTGAGAAGCCATGATCTCCTCAGCAAGACCACCTCTAATATCAACCTTGCCTGCATGATAAGGTAGAAGAAGGATCAATTCTGACATGGTTAAATGCTACTCTTAGTGAGAAGGTTCTGTACTCAACTGTCTATGGCCTCACTACCTCCAAGCAAGTTTGGAATGCACTGTCCACAAGATTTGCTCCTCAACCCCATTCAAGAATTTCCCATCTCAAAAGACAACTCCAAACTCTTCAACAAGGTACTAAAACTTG
Organism: Platycarya longipes; assembly: GCA_036559045.1. Classification (NCBI taxonomy): domain Eukaryota; kingdom Viridiplantae; phylum Streptophyta; class Magnoliopsida; order Fagales; family Juglandaceae; genus Platycarya; species Platycarya longipes. The sequence continues at coordinate 13,314,473 of CM071801.1, forward strand.
TTCTGATTATTTGCTTACAGTTAAAAGTTAGGCTGATTAACTATCTGTTGTTGCTAAGCTTGTTGAGAATGATGATTTAATTTCATATGTTGTTGGAGGGCTTAATCCCATCTTTACCCCTTTTATCACTTCTTTGAGCTTTGCCACCTGTGATCTTTCCATCTCATCTGATGATTTCCAAACTGAATTGCTCAACTATGAGCAACTTCTCAAGGCACAAAATAAAAATCTACCTTCTGAAGATACTCAAATGGCCTTCTTCACCAATAAACAGAAACCAAATTATGGCAGGAAACCAAAGTTCCCAACTCAGAAAAACCAGTAGTTCCCTTGACCAAACACCACTCCAAATCCCTCCCCACATACGCATACAACACCACCCTCAAACATCTCCATCAATAGGTATGGTTTTTCAAGCAAATTTCCTCCCTATCAGATATGTGGCAAGACCAATTATCAGGCACTTGATTGTTATCACCGAATAGGCTTTACCTATCAAGGCAATCATCCTCCAACACAACTGGCTGCTATGATAGCTCACACTCATGTTGAGCAAGAACCAGAATAGCCATGGTACCTTGATAGTGGTGCAAACAACCATATCACTTTTGAGCTCGAAAATTCGACACTGAATCAAAAACCATATCATGGAAATGACATAGTAACAATAGGCAATGGATGAGGCTTGAACATCACTATCACCGGTTCCTCCTTTCTCTCCAACTCTAAAGCAAACTTTCTTTTATTTGATATCCTTCACTATCCTAATGCATCATCTAATCTTTTATCCATTCAAAAATTTTGTCATGACAATAACTATTACTTCATTCTCACTTCAACTCATTTTTTTATGAAGGACATGCAAACTAAGGAAACACTCATCCAAGGATCAAGTAAAGCTGGCCTATATCCCATGTACCTGCAGTTATTAAAACTCAATAAGTCAACCCCTAAAGCTGCTCTACTTTCTTCCTTCACAGCTCTATTAGGTGTCATAGATCCACTTCAAGTTTGGCATTTAAGATTGGGTCATCCATCAGAGGTTGTTGTTTCTAGATTAATTAAGAGTTATATGTTACCTGTTTCTAGTCCAATAAAGTCTAAGCATTTATGTGAGTCATGTCAAGTAGCTAAGAGTCATAAACTCCCATTTTCTGAGTCCAATAATAGGTCATATTCTCCTATTCAGTTAATCCACTCGGATGTATTGACCTCTTCTATCATTTCTATTAGTGGTTGTAAATTTTACATTCTATTTATTGATAATTTCTCAAGATTTACTTCGTTGTTTCTATTAAGGTAGAAATCTGAAGTGTTCAGTTGTTTTATTCGATTCAAGTGCTTAGTTGAAAGCAATTCTCTATGAATATTAAACAACTTCACACTAATAATGGAGGTGAATACATGTCAACTACTTTCCAATCTTATCTCTCAACAAATGGCATTTTACATAAACTTATATGCCCCTACACCTCAGAATAAAATGGAATCTCATGAGGAAGCATAGACACATCACAAAATCTGGTTTAACTCTTTTAGTTCATTCCCACCTTTCATCAACATACTGGGTTGATGCTTTTATTTCAACTACCTACTTTATCAACAGACTTTCTACTCCTGTTTTGTCCAACAAATCACCATATTCTACCCTTTTTAATAAGGAACTAGATTACTCACTTCTTGAGACCTTTGACTGCCTACATTTTCCCTTACTCAGATTCTATAATTCCCACAAGTTAGCCTTTAGAAGCAAAAGGTGTGTGTTCCTTGGTTATAGTACAAATCAAAAGGGTTATAGATGTATGGATACTCAAACTAAATGTGTCTACATCTCTAGACATGTGGTCTTTGATGAATTGAGTTTTCCTGCTCAGGTTACATAGGATAAAGCCACTGGATCTCCACCCTTGTAGGAGTGCTTCCCTAAGTCCACAACTTCACCATTAGGTAATTTTCCTACTCTTTTTAATCATACTTTTATTCCTGTAGTTACAAACCCTCCAAAACCTGCTCCTTTCACCTCACATATTACCTTCCACTAGATAACTTTCCTGCTTCAGCCAATTCCCCCTATTCCAGAAACAACTCCAAGTCCTTATTCCCTTCTAGATAGCAGTTCCCTTTCATCTCCTCACTCTTCTTTATCATCCTCTCCCTCATCCTCTTCCTCCAATCCTAATACACATCCTATCTCTCCATCCAAAGTCACCCCTTTCTTCATAATTATAATCAGGTCTCAAACAAATTCCTTGAAACCTAAGGAATTTCCAGACTATCACCTTTACCACTCCACCAAACACCCTCTCAAAACTTTTTTTACCTCCTCCTTACCCATTGAACCCAGGACTTATCAACAAGCAATGAGGGATCCTAATTGGTTGGGTGCTATGCAAGCTAAACATAGTGCACTCTTAGCAAACAACACTTGGACCCTTTGTCCCCGACCCACTCATAAAAAGGTTGTGAGGAACAAATGGGTGTTTAAAGTTAAACAAAAATCTAATGGCACTCTTGACAAGTATAAAACAAGATTAGTTGCAAAAAGGTTTGATTAAGTTTATGGAATTGACTTCAATGAAACATTTAGCCCTGTTATTAAATTTGTTATAATTAGAATGGTTTTGGCTCTAGCTATTCACTATAACTGGTGCATTAGATAGCTTGATATTTCTAATGCATTCCTCCATGATTTTCTTGAGAAAGAGGTTTATATGGAGCAACCTAGAGGCTTTGAAGATTCTAATATGCCTAATCATATTTGCCTTCTTCACAAATCCATATATGGTTTCGAATATGCTCCTAGAGCTTGGTTCTTGAGATTATCTCAGGTTCTATTGGAGCTCAACTTTACTGCCTATGCAATTGACACTTCCTTGTTTACTTTTCATAAAAACATCATGTGTATTTTTGTGCTCATATATGTCGATGACGTTATTGTCACCAGCAACGCATTCTCTACCATTGAGCATCTTATTTTTAATCTCAAAACTGAATTTGCTATTAAAAAGCTTGGCCCTCTATCCTATTTTTTGGGCATAGAGGTCACTCATACATCTACAGGTCTCCATTTACACCAAGGGAAATATGCAGTTGATTACTACACAAACTGAAGATGGAATGTGCTAAACCAGCACTGACACCTTGTACCTCAGGTAGCAAGCTTTCCAAGCCGTTAGGTGATCCTCTTCTTGATCCCACAGAATATAGAACAATGGTGGGAGCTCTCCAATACTTGACCCTCACTAGGCTAATCTTTCCTATAGTGTCAACCAGCTGTGTCAGTTTCTTCATTGTCCAAGAACTACACACCTAACAATTGCTAAGAGAGTGCTAAGATATCTCAAAGGGAGACTTCAACTTGGTCTTCAATTCAGCAAGGGCTCTTTAAATCTTAATGCTTTTTATGGTTCAGACTAGGCGGGCAGTCCATATGACAGAAAAATGACATCAGGTTATTGCATTTGTCATGGTCCTTGTTTAATTTCTTGGATAGCAAGGAGTAATCAGTTGTTTCAAGATCAAGCATAGAGGCTAAGTATCGATGAATGGCCTTTATAGTAGCTAAATTCTATTGACTAAGGATGTTGCTCAAGGAACTCCACATACCCCTGAACACTGCCCCTTGCATTTGGGTTGACAATATCAGTGCTTTAGCTCTCTCATCTAACCCTGTTTTTCATGTTCGAACAAAACATATTAAAGTAGACTATCACTTCATTCGTGAGAAGATCTTCAATAGAGACATTCAAGCCAAATACATCTCAACAACTGCACAACCATTAGATATATTCACTAAAGGAATTTTTTCCTCACGGTTCTAGTTGCTTCGAAACAAACTGATGATTTGTGATCTTTCCATTAGTTTGGGGGGAATGTTAGAGATATAGCAGATATAAAGGATCCTGTAGTTATAAATGATCAATAATATTTGAATTCAAAACATGAGAAGATCTCTGAAGATCATACTGTAGTATCATAACAAACTGTTGTTGAGATATCTTATAGTTGTAGTTTTATCTTCAATGTAACTTCTCTATAAATTCAAACACATGTATTTCATCTATAAATGCAATACAATACACGACTGGTAATCAATTGAACCATCCTTCTCATTTTTGTTTCTAACTATAACTAGCTAGACTAATAACTCACAATTAACAACCCTCTAATAGAATTCTGTCATGTCAATAATTTTACACAAAAATCATAAGGATAATCACACTAGATGAAATCAAAATTTCTACACAAACTAATTTCATCAACCCACAAACCAGTTCCATCGCCCACCATCTCTATCTCTGTTGATTTTTCAAGTGGCTTGTAATGTTGTCGTACCACCAACCAAAGTGGCCATGACAACAGCGGGCTTTGAGAACATTCTAGTGGTTGTGGCAGAGACAGAGTGGCCATGCTTGGGTGATGTACTGAAGGTTGATGCCAACTCCACTAAAAAATCCTTAAAATCTTCCTCTCTCTCTCTCCCCATTTCATCAATATTTCTCCCCTTGTTGCTCTGTGCATACCCCCTCTCTCTCTTTCTCATTTCTTTGAAAATCCTATTGCACAATTCCATGGCTACCCACTTCATCATCATCCCAATCGCTTACTTCCTTTTTATGAATTTCCTCACACTCACACTCTCCCTTTCCATATTCTATCTTCGATCCCAATTGCTCTCACTTCAAACATGAGATATCAATCACAACCACTAAAATTGAAAAAAATTACTCCTAATTTCAACCTATCCCAATATCCAACTTTCAAAATCCATTAATTTAGAAAAAAAAAAAACAGTTATCATCATTGGCCTTTATGTGTTAGGAACCCTAAGTGAAGATTGGAGGAGAAATGAAGGGAACTGTGAGATGCAAAAAACTGAAGGGTTGCCATCACGCAAATGATGTATTTAAGTGGTTGCGAGATGGGGGAGGAGGACAGCGGAGAGTGAATTCTCCTCAGGGGGTTTCACCTCTGGGGGTTTATCTTAGAAGGGACTTATGGGTGAGGGGTTCCAACCAAGAGAGGGTGGGGGAGGGAACGCCGGTGCAAAATGGTGGGCTTGGTTACGAAAGTTGGGGGGAGGAAGGCTGCGGGTGAGGAAGTTGCAAGAATGGAAGGAATCGTCACATAGCATAATCGCAATGGGGAGATCGTTCCTATTGTGTGTGGTTGCATTTATTCCCACCTTTATGTTATTTTTGACATGTCTTCAAAAAATAAACCGACCGTTTAGAAGCAGGCTTGTATATTAAGATGTTGTTATTTAACTAATTAAAATGTGTCATGAACATCAATAAATATGATTAGAGATGATCAAATTTATAATAGAGAATAATATTGTTATGATTGTTAGACAACACTAATAATTTAATTTATCCAAATTAATGTAGATTGAAAGTAATTATCATGTGTCATGCTTAGATGTTGAGCTGATTTTAGATTAGTTTGGCTCTTTATAAATAATAATAAGTTGAGATAGTAAAGCAAGTTTTGTGGGGCCTACTTAAAATGAATTTAGACGTGTTTAAATGTTATGAATTTAGATATAATATTTATGAAAAGTTAAAAAATGTTATATTTGGGTATTGCATGTAAAAATGTGTTGAGTTAATTAAAAATATTGTGAATCTTATGTATAAAAGGATTTTAAGTTAAGATAAATTTAATAATTTGAGAGTTGAATATATAGATATTAAACTCAATTTACAATTAACTATTATTCTCGTGCGATCACTTGGAGTAACACAAACACATTCTTGAGAATCCATTGCCTTGAAAATCTAATGGTTCTTTGGCAAGGTTTGAGAATAGTTTGTTGTTAAAGCCATAACTCTTTCACAAAAAGGGTAAAAGTATGATTGAGAATAGTTTGACCCATTCTGTAATTAAGAATGAGTTTGTAGAGATTGATGTAACACTAGTGGCCATACAGAGAAAAAGGACAAATGATAAAAATGACAACCTGGGAAGGATTATGAGTTTGATAGGGAAAAGGAAGAAAATAAGAGTTTGAGGAACTCATCTTGTATGTTGACAACATATATATATATATATATATATATATATATAAGCTAGTTTGAAAGTGAAAGAATTTTCCGTACTTTTTCATTTTTCAAATAAACAGTTTAAAGCACTCGAGCATATTATTACCTTTCAAAAGGACTCCCTTATCATGAAGATGCCTGCTAAAATTAAACTTGGTTCAAAAGATGAGCAAAATTGACAGAAAAGAAATCCAATGTTTTTTTAAGAACTTCGGCAGTATAATAATCAAAACAAATTTATCTCTGATATGGAGTGCATTGCTTGACAGAAAAATAGGGTCGATTGTCCCAACATCTGAACATATATTATAGGATAAGGTTTTGCAAAATACTTTATTGCAGAGTGGTCTATTTAAGTAATGCTAAATATAATTATAAGTTGTATAAGTGATTTAAATTAATTTTAAAAAAGAATGAGATCTATTATTTTTTTATATGAATCTTCTATATATATATTTTAAAAATATGTATATTTACACATTATATAATTACAAATATCAATTTTCTATTTCAAATTATTTCTCGAGGATCATTGATTTGATAGTGCAGAAACTACAAGCAGCATTGGATATTGGCGCTACCTGAAGGACTATCATGCGTGCATGCCTTCACGTGCATGGCGGTTCAATCATGAAACAATAGATGGTAGTGAAGAATGGCCCGTGTGGATAGACTTTGGCCAGATTTGAAAATACAAATAAAAATAAAATTCATTATTCATAGCGTGATCGGTAAGTGATGAATCATGCTAAGAAGGAAAATACGAGGGATACGCCTTCCAAAAAATTCCAAAAACTTCTGATGCGGAATGAACAGTTGGTTGAATCATAGAATAAAATAGAGCCATGAACCAAATATTGAGATGTAATAATTATGATTGTAAATAAATTAGTCTACTTGATAGCTTGATTGATACTAACTCAGACGAATTCGAATCGAATTCTACTCGTGAAAAAAAAAAATCACTCATAAAAGTAAATATCCACTTGATTAATAAATGATACATATCAAACTTGACTCGACTAGGCTAAGATTTGTTAAGACTCACCGTTTATACTCGAGTCTACTCGTTAGCTTGACTCAATTAAAATTTATTCATATATTGATAACTATATACACATATATATGTTATATATATGTATTGCTAATAATATAAGTACCTCACTTTTATAATAAAATATGTAATATGTAATCTAATTATTTATGTTTATATAATGAATATACTTCATAGTTATATTTTATAAATTGTACAATAATTAATCTATAAAATTTAATAATTTCATATTTAGTACGTGGAAACCATGTATGAAATATATATATATATGCTATCATATCATGTGTATTTATTAATAATATATGTAAGCATATAACATATTGTTATTCTGAATAAATATCAACTAGTTAGATATTAAGTATTAACTTTTTATTAGATTCTTGTTTTTTTATTTAATTTTAGATTTTCTTCAAAAGATTAAAAAGAAGATTTGAGGCTCGACTCGACTCGAGTTGGAAGTTTAGCTTATCGAGTTGAGTTCGTATATTTTGAGTCGAGCCGAACTCGAAAAGTCAAAATTTGGCTCGATTACAGCCATAAACTAATAACTGTAAAAGAAATTGAGAGGGAGAATCAACACGGGAAGGAAAAAAGAGAAGGGTAATGTTAGGAATCCCCTTGCAGGATCTCGCTAATCTATTTCTTTTTATTTTTTAACATTTTTTTCACTTTTAAATATAAAAAGAAAAAAGTAAAAAAATCCACAATACTATTAAACAATACTTTCTTAATTACTAAATAAAAAAACTAAAAAAAAAATTAGAGCAGGCTGATCCCTATCTTTCTTCAAAAGAGAAAGAGAAATATTTAGTTCATATAAATATATATATATTTTATATAAAAATAAATTTATATATGATACATGTTAGACTGTTAGTATAGTCATGACTCATGTACTAGGATTATAAAAAAACTATATGTTAGACTGTTTATTATTTATTTGTAAGTTAAAGTAGATCTTATGTATTACATGTAATCATAAATACATCTCACAAAAAATAGATTTAAGTTGGTGTAGTGTATTAAGATTATAAAATTATTTTTTTCCCTATAAAGTAGATCTTATATATGACTTCTTTATTTTTTTTGAAAAGGAAGTCGGGAAACCACTTCCAAGCTTCCATTATAAAGAAGAAAACAAAGGCAGATTCCTAGCTAGTTAACAAATCAGAACAATCCCACATTCCTCTAGCCTACATGCATCTTTGGCTAGATCATGAGCTTCCCTATTACCTTCCCTCTTAATATGCATAGCTTTCCAGTTCAAGGAAGAGAGTAAATTCAAACTATCCCCTATTACAAGGCCAACCTAATCACACTTACTAGAATTAGCATTCAACTCCTTTACAATTTGGAGGTTATTCCCTTCAAGAATGACAGAATGAAAATTTAATTCTCTAGCCATAACAGCAGCTTCTCTGGCGCCCATGACTTCAGCCAGCAACAGATCTTGGAAGGTGGATAACGCCATCTTCTTTATAGCTAAGATCTCCTCTACATGATTCCTTGCAACCAAACCAATGCCTATAGTCTCTTGGACCATGTTTGTAGCAGCATCCCAATTTATCTTCACAACATCTCTCAGAGGGAGAATCCAATTTGATCTATTGATTGCCGCTGTTGATTGCTTTGGGGATGAGCGGACTGAGCTAACTTAAAATCTTCAAGCTGTTGTAGAGCAGAAAAATTAACATGGTTAGGATGCAAAAAAATATCTTCAAAGATCACTTTATTTCTCCTTAACCATATTCCTCTAGCCACCATAGCAAAAATCTCTATTGCTTTAGCTGAATAACTGTTTTTGATATCACTAAATAGATCATCAAAGCTGCCATTAAAAGCTGATTTCTTCTGTAAACTTGGATGACTTTGGTTCCACACATCCCTGGTCGCTTCACAGTTCCATAGGGCATGAGAAATTGTTTCTTTTTCTTGTCTACATAACGGGCATAATGGTGAGTCAACTATCTTCTTTCTAAACAAATTATCCTTGGTAGCTAGGACATTCAAACAGACTCTCCATATGAATACCTTGGTAGCATTAGGCAGATTCATCCTCCAAATCTTTGTCCACTCCCATTTGTTATTATTTGGCCTGGAAGGTTGACCTCTCACATAATCTTTCAATTCCACTTGCTTGTGATATGCACTTTTAACTGTGAATTCCTCATTCTTATTCCCCATCCAAATGAAATAACAACCCTCTATTCTTCATGAAACACACTAAGCATGTCTGGTCTCCATTTTTGGGTATCCCAATCTATAAGCTCCCTCACTTTTGCATCTTTATTCAGACCTATTACTTGGGATTGAACTTTGAAACTAGTAGGTCTTGGGATCCATCTACTCTTCCATACATAAATATCTCTACCATCATTGATCCTCCAAATAGATCCCTTAATTATCAATCTTCTAGCTTCATAAATACTCCTCCAAATCATGGAGGGTCTAGACCCCACTTTAGCATTGAGAAAATCTGCATCTTGAAAATACTTTCCTTTTAAAACCTTGGCCACAAGTGACTTCAACTGATGTATAATATTCCAGCCCCGCCCTATTTAGTCAACAGAGCTAGATTAAAGCTTTCAAACTCCCTCATATTGAGACCCCTTATATTTTTAACTTTACTCACTCTATCCAAAGCCACCCAATTAGTCTTCTTATCCCTGTTCAAGAATTCCACTAAAACTCTCTCATAAGTCTATCCATCTCTTTCAACAATCTCTTGGGCAGTTTAAAAACTCCTATAGTGTATGTAGGAATGGATTGGACAACTACCTTGAGGAGGATTTCTTTTCCTGCCTAGGTTAAAAACTTGGTTTTCAATTACCAATTCTCCCTCTTATACGATCCAACAGGCTTTTAAAGGTTTTATGTCTAGATTTACCCACTAAGGCCGATAAGCCAAGATAATTCTCATAGGATCCACTAGAGCTAGAACCCGAGATGCTCTTGATGTACTGCCTAGTATTCCTTTTCGTGTTAGCACTAAAATAGATAGAAGTCTTTTCTTTGTTCACTTGCTGACCCGAAGCCCTCTCATAGCTATTCAGGATTAAATTAATATTAGCCCATTCCTTAGCATTGGCTCTACAGAACAGCATACTATCGTCTGCAAAAAATAGATGATTAATGCTAGTGTTATTTCTACTAATCCTGAAACCATGAATCCTTTGTGAAGCCTTAGCCTGATTCAACATAAAACTTAGCACTTCAACTACTATAAGGAAAATATAGGGTGAAATTGGGTCACTCTGTCTAATCCCTCTAGATGGTATAAAGAATTCCTGAGGGCAGCCATTTATCAAGAGAGAATATTTAGTAGTGGTCACACCTTATCACCAGCTCAACCCAGGTCTGGTTGAAACCCATTTTTACCATAACCTTCCTCAAGAATTCCCACTCCACCCTATCGTACGCCTTCCGCATATCAAGTTTCACCGCCATATAACCTTGCTTTCCCTTCTTCCTCACATTCATAGAATGGAGAGCCTCAAAAACTATAATTACGTTATTCTGAGTATGTCTACCCGGTATGAAAGCGCTTTGAGTGGGTGAAATAATATTAGGTAAAACACGTTTCAGCCTGTTAGCTATGGTCTTAGACACCACTTTATAAAGGACATTGCAAAGGGAGATTGGCCTATAATCTACACCCCTTTAGGTTGTTTTACCTTAGGGATAAGGACAATGTAGGTTTCATTGATGGAGCTCATACTACCCCCTTAATTCAGAATCTCTAAAGTAGCATTAGTAACCTCCTGGCCTACTAAATCCCAATGTTTTTGATAAAAAACCAGAGAAAACCCATCCGGCCCAGGAGCCTCCATGGGATTCATGTTAAAAATTGCCTCTTTCACCTCATCTTCAGTATATGGGCTGCTTAAGATCCTGTTCAGATCATCATTGACTCTACTAGGTAAATCATTAATACAAGCATCAATATTATCAGGAAATTGAGAAGAAAAAAGCTAAGAATAGAAATAATTAAATACCTCAATCACCTCCTGCAAGCTTTGTGTCTCCCTGCCATCTTCCTTTGTGATCTTATTAATGGTATTTATCTTTCTTCTATGATTGGTATTTATCTTTCGATCCCCCTGTTTCAACCAGGTCTGTTTTGCCCTTTGCTGCCATCTCATGTTTTCCCTCTCCAAGCTATTATTAATGACTTTCTTAAGCTCCTTTATCTCCCCATTTCTATCTCCTTTGTTACTCTTTTGTAATTTTGTCAATCTGTTACTCAGCTCTTTGAATTTCTTTTGTTCCTTTTTACGGTTTTCCTTGCTCCAGAGCTGTAAAGCTGCTTTACACTCATTAAGTTTCCCTTTCATAGTCTGTAATTTGGATCCTTGCGCCTCTTGTTGACTATTCCAGCTTCTTAGGATAATCTGCTTACCCTCCTCTTGCGTACTCCATTGAGGTTCAAACCTGAAAATCTTGTCTCTATTTCCAGTCCCTTCCTTGTTTCTATCTCTGACCCTCCTTGACTGCCATTTTATTATAATAGAGGAATGATCCAAATTCAGAGCTACCACATTAGTAAAGCTGAAGCTACTCATACTGTTAGTCCAAAACACATTTCGAAGCACCTGATCTAATCTCTCTTTGGTGAATTGAGGACCCTCTCTTATTTTGCCAAGTGTGTTCTATATCTTCAAATCCAAGATCACTAAGTCACATTCTTCCACATATTATCTAAAAGCCTCCATCAGCTGGTAAGGCCTATGAGCTCCACTTACTTTTTCCTCTTGAAACATAACCTCATTAAAATCTCAAAAACAGACCCAAGGAGTTCCATCTATAGGTTTCAACCTAAGCAACAATTCTCAACTCAAACATTTCCTCTGAGTCTCGACATAGCCATAGAAACCAGTCATCAAAATCCTCTGTTGACCCCCTTTTCCAACCACATCGAAATGTGGTGTTGTGAGTATGAAACCAAAGTACAATTCAGATTGTTATGCCACAAAAACACAATACCCCCACTATTGCCCATACTATCCACCACAAAACTAGCATCCATTCAGATTTTGTTTCTGATTTTTCAACCTTACTTCTCCTACACTTAATTTCACTCAAAAAAAAAAAAAATTGGGGAATGTAGTATTAACAATCATTTGAAGCTCGTTTACTGTAGCATGATTCCCCATTCTCCTACAGTTCCATGCTAGATCTATCATTGGTCTTGGTGGGGTTGCCAAGCAGCCACGACTATTTCATCATCATCTTTCAGCCTTAACCCCTCTTCCTCAGTTTTAGTTCTCTTTCCCTTGTTGCTTCTGGGCTCCACCTCTTCATGATTCATTTTTTTGCTATCTATTAAAGCTGGTTCTTGATACAAATGTTCCTGATTATTAATGTCCATCGCTCATCTCTTCCAAGATGCCATTTTCTTTATTATGGCCTCCACATCCTCTATAGTAGACTTAGCAAGTGCCCCCTTGACAATCACATCATCATGTTCTTCCATATCCTCTGCTATCTCCTTATCCTTACCACGCCATCCCTTACTCCTTTTGGAAACCTCTATTTCATCCCTCCTCTTTGTTTCATCAACTTCAGATTTAATTACAATCCCTTTCTGTTCCAGGGGTCTCATAGCCTCCACCTTACTATAGGTGTTTTCACTTTTATCGATATCCCTTCCCCCTCCTCTTGTTTTTTATTCTCTCTTTCCTTTTTGCTTGCTCCCTCCCCCCATACTTCATTGTCTCGTACATCTTCGAGTTTCTTGGTAATCCTCTTAGCTAGGTACCAAATTAGAATGTATCTTCTCCCCTTTCACTTTCTTCCTCCCATTGTACTTGGCAAACTCTCAAATTATAGCCAGGACACCACATCTAAAATAGAAGCCCTGCAATCTCTCATACTTAACAGACATCCAGTACTTCTTCTCATCCAACTGGATCCATTTTCCCCTCAGCAGGGGTTTCGTCATGTCAATCGCCACTTTTGCTCTCATACAGCTCCCCCAAGCCAACCCCCCTGAGTCCGCTTCAACCCTAATGACAGAGCCTATCAAAGCTGCTATTTCAGCACTAATGTCCTCATTCATCGATGCAACGGGAAGCCCAGAATGGTTCATATTAAAAATTTATATCCTTCACAGGCACCCTTTCATTTACCTTTTAGAATGATACTAAACTCCGATAAAAAAACCAAGGTCTAGCAAGCATAACTCTATCTTTATCCAATGTAAACTGAAATTCAATTAGAAATTTATGATTTCCTAGTTCCTTGAATTTGACCCAACCAATAAGATTCCATACTTTAGTTAGGGTTGAACGAAAGGCCTCACTATTCACTCCCTTTCCAGACATTATAGCTCCAATGATGCACAGATTTTCCCTTTCTCCTCTGTTCTTGAGATTCTCGCTTTTGATATGGAAGATCTCGCTCTCCTCTGAGGAAATCTTAAATTTCTCCCATCTCCTTGCTAAGTCCTCTTCCATTCTTGCCTATAGAAGGTCCGAAGACACTTCACTTAACTACACAGATTTCCTGAACAAATCAAGGAAACGTAAACCCTACTCTTGTTTTCATGAAAATAAGAAGGGAAAAGAACTGTAACCTTGTTTTCGGGAAAACAAGAAGGGACTCCTTATATATGACTTTTAGTCCTAATAATTTATGTGTTTTACTTTCATAAAATATGTTGTAAATTAAACATTTCTTAAAGAGAAAAAAATAAAAATAAAGATTAAGATTCAAGAATGCATCCAAGTTTAACAACATGCCCCAATTTAACTTATGTGTTCTTCTACTCAGTAGTCTTCCACTACACATTTGCCGAGTGGAAAAAAAAACAAAAGTAAATGTGTGGGTGTTAGACTGCTAAGTAGAAATTTTCCTAACTTATTTATAATTATTAATTCAAATTATCCCCATAGATTAATTCCTATAGGCGAGCAACGCATGCTTGAAATGTTGCAATCCTGACGGCTTTGGAATATTTTTTATTTTTTGGTGGAAAATGACTTTGTTTAATATCATAATTAAAAATTATAATTGTAACTGATAAAATAGAAAAAAAACCTGATTACAAGCCAAATTATTTAATTGTTTGAGGTACTCTCGCACACAAATTTTTTTTGTGACGGATATTGTCTAAATTTCTATAACATCTCTACTGACAAACCTTATGAGATTTAACTCAATTTATCTGAGAGTGTACAAATCCATATCCTCCAAATGAGGAAAGAGAGAAAACACCAATATTCTCCAAGGGAAGAAAGAGATGAACCACCCACATTTTCCAAAGGAGAAGAGGGAGAGTCCCACCCATACCATTCAAAGGAAGAAAATGATAAGTAAAGGAATAGCTTATTTATTTTTATTATATCTAACAAAACTACAAAACATAAAAACTACACACAAATAGGAAGTGAAAAAATACTAGAAAAACAAAAACTACAAAGAAAGAGTCTGGCGTGATGAGTGAGAGACTTGCATCACCCTAAAAATATGCTGGAACATCTATCATGCAATTATCGATGGCACTGAGTCCAGCTCTAAAATATATACTTAGAAATTTATAATGACATGGGGTCTGGACTAACCTGTGCTAAAATGGGAAAGTTGTCCTGTGCTGGTTTTGGCATTTGTTGCTCTCTTTTTGAACAATGGAGAGCACAAGTATATCTTTTTTGGAAATTAATTATTATACACTACACCTTTATTTCAATTTTATTTATAATTTAAAAGTTTATAATTATTTATTCACACTAGTATATCTGCTCATGAATCCTAAGATTAATCCTTTTTTTCTAAAATAATAAATTTAAAAATTGATAGATAATATTATTTTCAAAAAATGCTCATTAAGCATTAGCTAAACCTTTGTTGTTAAAGTTGTAAAATTTAACTTCGGTCGATGGATAATGTCGCATCAGTGAGAAAATAACTGCAGAGAGATTATGGTATAGTATAGCATTTCTCATGAAGTTGTAATAAGTGTACTTTAATATTTAATACATGGTCCATGCGCTGAAACTTTATTTTAGACCATGAAATTGATGCAAAGCAGGAGCTTTAATTGGGCCCTATATCAACCTTATTGCAGCTCAAATATAGTATAAAAAACCCTTAAGGGGTACCCATATGAGGCCCATGGGCCTCAATCCGTGTCATTAGACCATTCCCATTTCCCAATTGAGGCCTATCGTTTTCCTTCTGGGCCCGACACGAGAACAGGAAATACAAATTAGTAATCATTTGAGTTATGTCGTTTTCCTTCTGGTTCAAATGATTTTCTTAATTATTTTTAACAGACCTTCACTCGGGTCGTGGAGGAAAAATCCCCTTATGCCTTGAATGGCGGAGGACACCTCCATAATCCTATCGAGGTCACCTCCTAATTCATTCATCATGTTTACTGTTTAGCAATATATACCAACACAACTTATGGTGTTATTTATTTATTTATTTAAAGCAATTGCCATTATTTCTTTCATTTTTCTGATCAGTTTGAATCTCTGATCACTTCTCAATGATGATTGACTTTATTTCTTTCATTTTTTTTCTAAGTTATAAACAAGAGAAATCATTCATGTTGGCTCTGATCTAGCTACTCTATTTCATTTTTCTTAATCAAAGTTATTTTCTTAGAGTAATAGTGTCTAATTCGGATCAGGAAGTCCTTTTCTTCTAGGAATCTAATTCGGATCAGTCTCCTGGCCATGGATCTCCCAGTCCCAAGTAATAATTTGGACTAATATGCTCTGATCGTGGGCTTCGATACAGTAGGGGCCCAGAATATTACGTCCATTGGATTAACTATATATACGTCTAGGCTTATAAAATTGCTGGAAATGGTCCCTCCGAATTTTCCTATTGAATATTGACAAATAAATTGCCATCCTTATAACTTTGATCGCTACCTCTTACATGATATTTTATGTAATTAAGTTGATCCTGATCCCATAAAAAAATTGAAGGGGGAGGTTCTAGCGTCAGCTAGTTCCATCGGCCAGCTTGGTAATTGAATAGTTTCTCCAGGCCTTTGTCTTTATTTAATTTGCTTTCTCTTTGTTCTGGGCCGGGCTACATCATCAGGGTGGGACCTAATAGCTTGTTATCTGCCAGACTGGAATTGAATATTAAGATTTCCTGTCTTCCAATGAGTTCCATAGGATCTTTTGTGAGTAGCAAAAGAATGGTTAATTTGCTAATTACCTGAAATTTCAAGCTAATTATATATTAACCATTATTATCATTCACCTATAGGAATAATTAGTTGTGACATGATATCCTAAACGTCATCTTCTAGTTAATTATTATTCTTGCGTTAGTATTATTTAAAGATCAATATATAATGCGCTTTGTACGTTGAGAACTGTTAATTATAGTCTGACTCATATATATATATATATATATATATATATATATATATATATTTGACAGTACTAAACATAGTTTGAAATACTGTACCGGTACAGCGGGTATATGCCATACCGGTCAGTTGGCCGATATAAGTATATTGTCTATTTCGTACCAGTTCAAATACTAGCCGTACCCAAATTTGACAATTTTTTTTTCTTGTTATTTTTTTTTTCAATTCAAACAAGACTATTTACACACACATATATATATATATATATTTATATATATATAATTTATTTATATACTGACTATTATTTTAAAATATAATTTATATATGTATTTATATATATAATTTTTTTTTATATAAATTATTCTAAAACGATACACCGTACCTATATTAAAATATTTAATTTCAATATTTTGAGTAGTACAATTGATACCATATTCAAAATTTTGATACTAAAAGCACTTTGCAGCAGAAGGCCGAAATATATGTGGTATGGTAGCTACACAACATATGCTGCCAATTAGTATCAGGTGTTAGATTAGTACCATATAATATATAATATAACATAATATACTGATGTTGCTGCCCGATGATTAATATTGAGAAACATTTAAGTCCGGATTTTTCACACACATCCAATAATTAAATGCCACGTAGCCAATTTAAAGAAAAACACCTCTACACCCTCATGCACGCCAACCCTCTCCATCTCCTTCTCTCTCCCTCTCCCACCCCCATCTTTGTTCAACATTTTCATTCCACTCCAACATGGCCGTCTCCAATGAATCCACCCACTGCAAGTACTCCACTTCTACCATCCTCATCGCAATTTTCTTCTCTTCAAACCAAAAGCTTAAACCTCAAAAGAACGAAAAGTTCACTACAACATATGAAGATTTCCCAGCCTCCCAAAGAAAAAGAAAAAGTATCCCAAAGAGAAAAAAAGAAGGAAAACCTCCGATGAATTCAAATCACAAATTTTCTTTATTTTCCCTCCCTTTCCAAGCAACCAAACAGAGGGTAAAGAAAACAAAATCCCATAATGGAGTTCAGGGGAGTGTTATTTAGGTTGTATTATCATTTTTTTCTTTTTTCTGGCTGATTGGAACTTCAGGGGCATTTCGCTACATGGAATTTGGTTATTGTATTTCTCTAAATATTTTTTTATGAATCTATGTGCAATTTGCAAATTGGCTTGCTAACTAGCTAGCTGGGTTTAATATATAATTAGTTTATTTTTACTTAAAAGTGGCTTTGACTATATTCTTTATGCTTCTAAAGGTTGGCGAGTGCCATATTACTGTTTCATCTGAATATATATATATATATATATATATATATATATATATATATATGTGCGCGCGCGCGCCTGTTACTATATATACAATTACAACAAGGAATAATTACTACATATATGAAAAATTCTACTTATCATCTTTACAGACTATGCATCATTTTTTTTTCTTTATTAAATATATGGTATATGGATAATGAGTATAAGATTCAATTAGTTTAAGAATAATAAAATTCAAAAAAAAAAAAAAAAAAAACCAAATGTATTGTTATGCATTGTGTGGAAATGATAAGTAGGAAAACACATTGTATATATATAATGCATCTAGTTCCTAATTTTTATAATGGTATATATAGTTCCCCAAAAGCTTATACAAAAAATTTCAATATTGGAGACTAGGGTTAATTACGAGATGCATGGATTCAATATGAGCGGGTTTTATAAGGGTTGAAAATGGGTTTCTATTATGGTTGTGAGAAGCTGTGAAAATGCAGAAGTGCTGAAAGGTTCAGGAGAGACTAAGGACGGTTTGTGTGTCATGGGGGTAAGAGATTGAAGAACTATATAGCTCATGGACAATGCGTGATCTACTAATGAAGATGTAACGTCTGTATTGTCCTTGCTTAGTGCAGTTAGAATACAATTTTACCCTTTATATTGTTACATAATTAATGATTATTCAGTGTATAATAATTGGAGTTGTGGCAAAAGATATACATTTAGAAGCTTAATAAGATCATTTTCTTGGAGATTCTAGTCCTTTGAATGGTCAGAGTGTTCTTGTTCTTAATTTTTTCCTTGAAGTTATAGATATTCTAAGAATTTGGCATCAGAGCAATTTGTATTCTTGGGAGGAAAGTCAAGTTGTTTAGTGAAGTTCTTGAAGAGATGGTAGAAGGATTGAGGAACAAAGAATTGGAAAAGATTGTTATGGGATTGAGATAGCTACAAGAACAACAAGAAAAGATAGTGGAAGACCATCAAGGCGTGTTAGAGGAGTTGAGTTCTAAGATGGACTTATTACTAGAAGTTGTTAATGGAGGAAGGATGGTTTGCATAATGGGAATGGTAAGCATGATGATGTGATGAACACTAAGTATTCAGGGGTGTCTGAAGGAATGCCTTTTCATTTTATCAAAATTGAGTTTCCCAAATTTGATGGAGACCCCACGAGTTGGGTTTATAAGGCAAATCATTACTTAACCTTACATCCCATACTAGATGGGTAAAAGATCCTCATGTCTTCATTTTATATGGAGGGGAATACACTAATTTGGTTTTAAGATGGTGATAAGACTAGAAGTTTTAGCACTTGGGCATCTTTTGTTGCAACTTTACAACTAGGTTTTGGCAAATTCTTTCTACAATGACCCATGAAAGCTATTACTAGGCTGAGACAAATTGGATCTATGCTTGCATATAAATCTCAATTTGAGGTAATTTCTAATCGTTTGAAGGGTTTTGAAAGTTACAAAATGAATTATTTTTTAAGTAGATTAAAAAATGAAACTCGACTTCCAGTTAGAATGTTACACCCTCAAAACTTGAATTATGCTTTTTGGTTGGCCAAAATTTGAGAGGAATACATTAATAGTACTCGAGGCAGTCATAGAGGTATGTTTGGCAATCATTCTTCTTATATCTCAACACCTATAGGAGGTAATGATGCAGTTCTCATGGGAGCATGTGTGGTAACCAATAATAATGTGAGAAGAGATTTTAATTCTAAAGGTAAAGGGGGGACGTTAGAAAATTTCATTACCTATTCAAAAAGCGAGCCCATCATAGATGAATGAAAGAAGAGATAACGGGGTTGTGCTACTTTTGTGATAAAAAGTGAAATTTAACTCACAAATGTAAAAAAAAATGTAAGAATTTATCTAATGGAGAGTGTTGTTTCAAGAAGAAAATTAAAAAAATGTTGAAGAATTGGTTTATGTTTGAAGTTTTGGTGATTTAAGCTAGAGTGTGATATGCCAAAAACTCCTTTGCATGCAATAGTTGGTTCTTTGAGCCCAAGAGCCATGATGATCAAGGGTCGTGTTAAGGGATGTTCTGTGATAATTTTGATGGATACAAATAGCACCCATAATTTCCTTGACCTGATGGTGACCAAGAAGCTGGGAATCAAAGGAATTAAAAAAGAACATGTTGAAGTGAGGGTTGCTCCGTGTGAGAGGGTTAGAAGTGAAAGGATAATGCAAGGAGTGAAATTTCAAATGCAAGGCAATACTTTTGTAATTGATTTCTTCTTGTTCTCGTTGGGAGGATGTGATTTAGTAGTGGGAATGGCGTGGCTAAGAGCCTTAGGTCTTGTGTTGTGGGATTTTAACACTCTCACCATGTCATTTGAAGACAATACAAAGTACGTTGTTTTGAAAGGATTAAGCCCTAATAAATTAGAGTTGTGGAAGAGGTACATATCTATCAGCTTACTACAATTGAAAGAAAATGAATATTTTATGCCGATTGTATCACAAAACTAGAGAAGAAGAAGGAGAAGGTGAACTCATATGTAGAGGTCGTGTCACTAAAATATGAAAAAGTGTTTGAGGAGCCTAAAAAGCTGCCTCCCAAGAGGAGCAAGATCCATTAGAGTAACCTGAAGAACTAGAGAAGAAGATGGAGAAGGTGAACCCATGTGTAGAATCCGTATCACTAAAATATGAAAAAGTGTTTGAGGAGCCTAAAAGGCTGCCTCCCAATAGGAGTAAGATCCATCAGAATAAGAAAGAGAGAACTCAGCCAATATCTGTAAGACCATACATATATATTTTTTTATTAGAAGTTTAAAATTGAAAAAATGGTCCATGAGTTGTTGAGTGCTGGAATTATTTGAAATAGCCAATCCCCTTTCTCTTCACTTGTGTTATTGGTGAGGAAATCCAATGACACTTAGCGTATGTGTATGGATTACAGAGCTTTTAACAAGGAAACTGTGAAAGATAAGTTTTTCATACCTGTTATAAATGAGTTGTTAGATGAGTTATTTGGTGCTACCATTTTCTCTAAATTAGACTTGCGATCGAGTACCATCAAATAAGAGTAAGGGAATAAGACATTGAAAAGATTGTATTCATAACACAACATGAACATTCGGAGTTTTTGGTTATACCTTTTCGCTTAACCAATGCTTTAGCAAATTTTTAGGACATGATCAATGAGGTATTTTAGTCTTGCATTCTTAAGTTTGTTATAGGTTTTTTTTATGACGTATTAATCTATAGAAAAGCCAAGGAGGACTATTTACGTCACTTGTCAATAGTGTTATATATCTTAGCAAAATACACATTATTTATTAAGAGCAGTAAATGTAAGTTTGGCTATGTGAAAATAGATTATTTGGGCTATTTAGTTTCTACAAGGGAGTTAGGAAGACCATCCAAAATTAAGGCCATAACTAAAGGGCCCTTACCAAGTCCATTAAGTATTTGAAGGGTTTTCTTGGACTAATTGGATATTATATAAGATTTGTAATAGGATATGAGGTGATTGATACTCCACTCACTGAGTTGTTGAAAAAAAGACTCATTGTATTGGGCTCCAAGGCTTCCAAGACATTTGAAGCAGGCTGTGTCAAGCTAGCTGATGCAAGAGGATTCAAATTAAATGATGTTAAGTTGTTAGAATACACGTTGATAACACTAAAATAACATAAGGTGGCAGATCACCAAATTATGGCAGGAAATCATGATTGTTTATTGATTAGAGTAGTTTTGGGCACGTTTTGGTATTTTTGGCTATAAACTTGGCTACAGGAATTGGAATTGCATATATGATCCTAATTCGAAAAGTTCTTTTTGGCGCACATGTCTTAGTCACCCATCTATTCTCGGTATGTATATTTTTCGAGGCCAAAATCAATTGTTTTCTCTTCTATATCCCTAATTTTAGTTATTTTTATGATAGTATTTTATTTATCAATTAGAAAGTGGTTTTGAACCCGATTTGAGCTAAACTTTTGGCAGATTATTTCTTTAGTTATGGATTTCTTTTTGGCATGATTATTGAGATTTTTCTATTTTTAGTAAAATTCTAATATTATCGATTTTCAGCTATTACAACCTTGCTTATGAGTTGATTTCATCATTCTTAAATATTGATAATTTTGAATTGAACATCAGAGTCATTTTTTTTTGTATTTTCAAAATATTCTATTACTTTTCTCTTATTATAAATGATCTATTGAAACTAGTATGTAGAATAATCGTTATTCTATCCGGCGTCACAAGCCCACCTGTGTTAGCAATGCTTAACTTCTCTAAGGCCTTTTTTTAGTGAATGTGATGCATCTGATAATGGTGTGGGTGCAATGTTAATGTAGGAAGGGAAGTTCTTGGCTTTTTTTAGTCAAGTTTTGAAAAGTAAGGCACTGGATTTATCTTCTTATAAGAAGGAGTTGCTGACTTTCGTGTTAGCTGTGAAGAAGTAAAAACCTTATTTGTTAGAGGCTACTTCTGTAATAGTAAAGTTTGAAGTTTTTGTTAGAAGAAAATATTGAAACACCATCACAGCAAAAATGGGTAAGTAAGCTTCTTAGTTATTCATAATCGAGTATAAAAAGGTAAAGAGAATGTAGCTACTAATGCGCTTTCAAGAAGAGGTGAAGGGCCAGAAACATAAAATACTTTTTGCAATCACAGTACTTGATCAAATTTGGTTAGAAGAATTGGAAGCCTCTTATTTTCTAGATAGTGAGGTTTCTAAGATTTATGGGAAGCTACAACAGGATTCTTTACCTAATCATACATTTGAGCTACAACAAGCTACAACGGATGTTACACTGTATACACAACAATGCAGTGAATGGGCATTCAAGATAATAGAAGTCTTTACATAGAGGCAGAAGATAAAGACAATTATTAGAGAATGTTTAGTGCGTCAGAGATGCAAGGTGGAGATTTTGTAGGCAGCATAATTATTACAACCCTTGGGAATACCCACAAAATCCAGGAACGATATCTCCATGAATTTCATTGAACCTTTACCTTTGTCAAATTGATTTTCTGTAATTTTTATAGTAGTTGATTGATTACCAAATATGCTCACTTTCTGCCATTGTCTCATCCTTATACAACAACAATTTAGTTGTTCATTACTCACATGTTCAAGCTTCATGGCATGCCAACAACCATTGTGATAGATGGAGATGTGGTTTTTACTAACAGTGTTTGAAAGGAGTTACTTAGATTGCATGGGACAAGGTTGAATTTTACTTTAGCATATCATCCTTAATTAGATTGTCAAACTAAGATAGTTAACAAAGTGCCCAACATTTTTTGAGATGTTTTGAGAATGGAAGGCCTAGGCAATGGATTCATTGGTTACCATAGGCAAAATGGTGGTATAATACTTCCACACATTCCTCAACAAGAATTACTCATTTTAAGACTTTGTATGGCATTCCACCCCCTTATTTGATGCAATATGTAATGGATATGACACAAAATCATGCTAAAAAATGTTAGTGGAATTGTTGAACTTTTTCTTGGTTATTTGTTTTTAGGAACTTTTATTAGAAAAACTCTCTATGTATTTGTCTTTTCTTTAATTATAGTAATGTTTTGTCTGCAGTTTTATTCCCAATCTTGGCTGAAGAAAGTTAGGATATAGAAAGCCTTATAAAAAAAAATTAGGATATAAAAACATTTCTAAAAATTTCTATCCCTATCCAATGCTCTATGTTTGGATAGAATAGAATATCTTAAAATTAATTTTGCAAAAGGTGGGCCACCATGCTTTGTTCCTTCTTTTAAGATTTGTTGTTATGAGCGTTTTTCTCTTTATCTACTATTTTCTTATCTCCAATTGAGTGTGTTAATTGATGTTCTTGAGATTTAACAGTGAAAGTAAAGTTATGAAGACAACAATTAAGTAATTAGAGTTCTTTTGAAGATGATGTTAATGTTAGTGAAGATTGGAAGGAAGTTGGGGTTTGAATACATTGTTGAAGATGTCTCAAGTCTTGTAGAATTTCAAGTCATCTTAAAACTGACACTTGCAAGGCTCAGCAGTCAAGTGATTCCTTTTTTGTCATGACCATATTACTAGGGGTTATTTTGGACAACTCATCAGTAAGATTAATGGCGCGCAAAGTACCTCTCAAAGTTTTGCCTTTAAGAATAGGCCATGTTTTGACACCGTTCTCTTTCCTTTTGTCTTGTGTCATTTATTCTTTCAGGAAACCCCATGGTTTTGGTTTTGTGCAATATGTTGATCTTGTTGATGCCAAATATCATATGGATGGTCAGATTCTTCTTGGTCATGATTTGACTATTGTCTATGCTAAGGAAAATAGGAAGAAACCAACTGATATGAGGGTAAGGGAGGAAGGAAGGTAAGATTCCCCTTTCTGTTAGTTTTTTTTTGTAAATGCTATATACTTATAATTGAGAGCTCTAAATAATGATTTCACACTGAACTCAAAAGATTGTCTTGCCATAAAGATTTTTGTTAGAATGTTTGTACAAACAAGCCTTTTCTGAAATCATTGTAATTAAGAATATGTTAGATCATAGAAGAAATATGGATGCTATTGACCAAAACTGGGGTCATCTAGTTTATTTTGTTAAAATGAAGTAATTTGGTATAGTTTCTGGAGTTTTGGAAATGAGTATCCCTAAAGCTATAGTGAGTCTTCTCAAATCCAGACTTCGAAAAATATACTAGCAATCCTTACTAACTTTTAAGATTTCTAAAAGGAATAAAATTACTATAGATATATCCTATAATCAAACTACATTCATCCAAAAATCAAAACTTTAATGATAAGATAAAATTACATCCTATTCAATCTTAAACACTTCATCACTAGTTCAAGCCAACAAAATCTGCATTAACAAGGAGAAAGTTGTTATGGTTGTGAGAAGTTGTGAACGTGTAGAAGTGTTGAAAGGTTCAAGAGGAACTAAGGAGGGTTCGTGTGGCATGAGGTAAGAGACTGAAGAAGTAAATAGCACATGGATAACATATGACCCATTAATTTGTCCTTACTTAGTATAGTTAGATTACAATTTTACCTCTTATATTGTAATAGAGTTAACGATCATTTATTGTATAAGGATTGGAGTTGAGGTGGAAGATATACATTCAGAAGCTTAATAAAGCTCTTTTCTTGGAGGTTCTAGTCCTTTGAATGATCAAAGTGTTCTTGTTCTTGATTTTTTCCTTGAAATTACAAAAAGTCTGCAATAATTTTGCGTATGATTCTGATTAATACTTTATACGAGTATGTTCGTTTGTATTCTTGTTTGTGATAATTAGTGATCATTGCTCTAAGTATTGATCAATTGTTAAATGATATCATTTATGTAGACCATTTTAGCTCTTCTGATAAATATTATATATAATTTAAACATCCTATATTAATCATGTAACATGAGTATATATTATATATTGAATTGTAAATTGTGAATCATGCACCTACATATGAAGAAGAACTAAAACTATATCGTACTTAACTCTAAGTTAATGTTTCATTATAACAATGTGTTATGGGGAGAAATTAGGATGGTTTCTCATTCAGAAATATAATGTTGGAGCTATAAAATGAGTGCTAGTGTAAAGCCCGCCAAGGGTCTAGCCCACTATATTAGGTTGGAATGGAAAAAGAGAGAATCTACAAAGACAAGGATGTTTTTTCTCTCTCTCTCTAAAGGCAAGCATTTTATAGATAAAACTAAAAAGTTACAGAATACAAGTTTTAATGAGATAGGAGTCTTCAATAATAATCCCAAAACACACAAATATGCAACAAGCACCAAAAACAAAAAATGATTTTAAAACCACAAGTGTGGCTTCTACTAATTCCATTGAAGAGATGTCGCCTAAAGTGATTTTAAAATAGTTTGATGAACAATTGAGATGCGCTGCATTCTGTTGAACTGGTCCAGTTGAAGAAGATTTCCACATCCACTTTATCTTGATTCTTGGTTAGAAAAATAGCAACCGGAAAAAGTACTGATGCACCAGCGAAAGATGACCACATGAGTATGTGCCATGCTGGAGAGAAAACTACTAGTAGAAACCAAAGGATTCGAGATTGCTGATTCCATTGGTGCCGCATGTGGCGGCAATGGACCCATCCTGACGCGGCGGTGCATGGTTTTCATGCGAACTGACGCGCACGCGTAAAACTCATGTGCAGCACTTTTGGGCAATTTTTTCCGTCCCTCCAATAAATCTGTGGATTGTAGTGGTTCGACGCGTGGCAGCCAAAGATGTTCAACAAGCAGAAGATTGAGATTTCTTGGTACTATGGGCAAAAAAGTTAGGAAAAAAAACTAGGAAAGTTATAAAAAGACACTTGAAAAAAGCTTAAAAAGGCTGGGCAGGGAGGGAGGAGCTGAAGCTCCACCTTCTCTTTGGACCGAACGCCGATAACTAAAAAGTTAGAGAAATAAACGGGATGGAGATAAAAAAACAAAAAACAAATACAAAGCGTTGATTAGACCTCAATTGATAAGATGACATAAAGTTGAGGTGATGAGATGACATAAAGTTGAGACATAAAACAAGAAGACAAACTAGAAGGAAAAAAATGTTAAGAGTCACACCTAATGGTCATACCCCACTATATATTTTTATACATTTTTTATTTAATGATTAAATAAATATTTTTTTAAATTTTGGTATGATTTATTTTTAAATTATTAAAATTACTAAGAAAATATATTAAAAAAATAAAAAGAGAAAAACTTTTTTTTATCTTGGTGGAATTTCAATCCCGCAAGAGTGACTGTAGAGCTAATCAACTAGAAGAGGGAGGCAATAAGGAGGAGGTAACCTCGTGATCTACTTCATTTTGATACTTGCAAGGAGGACTATTGGAGAGGCGGAGAGATCAACCATAGAGCTCCAAAACTATTTTATTTTTAAAGAATTCTATGAGAGTAATTATATAGAGATTAGATGGAGTGCTCGTATCAAAATTGATCTTCTTATAGTAGATTTTATATCTAAGAGTATTCACAACCCACTAGTTAAAGGACATCTTTAGCTAAATTTTAGGTAAAAAATATTAAAAACTTGCTTCAACAGGCTCTCTAAAACTAAATAAATTTAGTTTTCTCTCTCCTTACTCTCCAAATTTAGCTAGAAGAAAGAGAAAGTTAAATTACTTTTGGGACTAAATTAATTTAGTTTTCTCTCTCCTTGCTCTCTTGATAGTTTCTAAATTATTTTTGGAAATTAATATTATAATAGAATAACTATTGATTTGTTGAACCTATTATTTGATGTAGTAAAAATTGGCTAGCTAAAATTTGTAAAAATGAAATTTTAAGTCAAAATTTGACTAAATTTTAGCTAGTGAGTTGTGAATACTCTAAGACCCATGAACGCAAGGTTTAATCTTGTTTAGTTTTGTAAATGAGATGAGATAAAATTATTATAATTTTTTTAAATTTTTATATAAAATTTAAAAAATAGTTATCTTTTTTAATTTTTAAAATAAAAATAATATTATAAAACTCTCATTTTATTTCACCCTTATATCAAACAAGTCTTTAGAGTACAATCTTATTTATTTTTTCTCATTTAAAGTTAAGCAAGACATGAAAGAACACCCCAAACCCACCATTTACCAACAAGTGAGAGGAGAGGTACTCACCCGACATGCATACTGTTGAGGCCAAAAAATACATCAAAAGAATAGATAATAAAATAATTTTTTGACAAAAAAAGATTAAACGTAGAAGATGGCATACACTTAAATGATGGCAAACGAACAGTTTCCAATATTGAAGGTTTGGACGTGTCACATCGGCCATGAGCTACTATATATATACTAGTCCATCTCATCTCTTTTTTTCCTCCACTCTTTTTTGTGTTTTTCAATGATTATATATGCATGGTTGAAATCTATTCCAATATCTGATCACCAGTCCAAATTCCAAGCTAGAATTACAAATTAAACAACGACAAATTAGAGCTTAAAAGGAGGGTCGTTGGGTGCATATATATCCTGATCGATGACGATAGACATGCACGTGGAGAGCAACCTGTGGTATCACGATAGCGACCGGCCGTGAGATAATGCGATCAATCCTCATCTCTCACATTCCAATTTCAATGTCTCTCACTCACTCATCAGCTCAGATCGATTGAGGCTATATCTATACGTGTGTACCTGCTCGCGCTTTTGCCCACCACTTATCATGGTGAAACGCCACCACAGTACTCCTCTTCCGGCTGACGTTAGCTAGCCTGATCTCCAAAGAGGCATTTTCTTTCATTATCATGCGATTAGACGCATACCCCACTTACTCAATTTTCATATATATCTTTGTGATGGATCGAAATATATATATATATATATGTAACTATAAAGAATATAGATT
Organism: Platycarya longipes; assembly: GCA_036559045.1. Lineage (NCBI taxonomy): Eukaryota > Viridiplantae > Streptophyta > Magnoliopsida > Fagales > Juglandaceae > Platycarya > Platycarya longipes. The sequence continues at coordinate 13,342,536 of CM071801.1, forward strand.
TTTGTAATTAATTAATTATGACAAAAAATTAATTACGATTAATTTTAATAATAAATAATTAATTCGTTAGAATTAACTGATCGCAAATTAGTAACTTTTTTATAAAATTATGTATATATATATATATATATCTATGTATACAATATTTTGTGTGTAATTGTACTTCTTTGAAGCTTCCAGGGGAAAATTAATATACAAGGTCATCAGGGCATGGGGCTTCATTCCATTGGGCCTTATCATATATCTATTTATATGGAGATAAATATGGCTAGGGCCATGAATATCTAGCTGCTTTCAAATTAGAAAATAACACGTACTTCTATGTTATACCTAGTCAGGAATAATGCTCGATCCGGACAAGAGGGCAGGGGCGTTGTCCTGTACTGTTGAAGCTCAGTTCAGCAAGACAACTTTGTTTTACCAAGCTTCGAGGAAACCACTTACTCATTTATTTAGGTTGAAAAAATTTGGTATTGCGATTTCTGTCAAGAGACTGACAGTCGTTATATTTAGTGACAAAATCAGTAATTGTGTGGAGGGGAACTAATTTTTTTACTACGTGATATATTTATAAAAAGAGTAATGCGAAATATAATTTTAAGGTATGTAATTTCTATACATTTTATATGAAAAAATATAGGATTTATTATTAAAAAATAATTTTTTTTAAGTGATTCCTAAATTTATCTAATTTTTTCAAATGGAATGGGCAGAGCTTGTACTAAACCATAAGATTATAATTATTATTTTTCTTATATAAATTAAAAAGAGATTGAAAAATCATAAAAAGATAACTACAAACTATTTTTCATATAGATTATCAATGTTAAATCATTTTTCTTGTATTTAGACCTTAGATTCCATATTAAAAAAATCCAATATTGTATAACAAAAAAATTTGAGATTCATATTAATAAATTTATTATTTTCTCCTAAACTTAATTTTAATTTTGGAGAAGCCACATTCATGAAAATAGATAATCTTATATAGAATTAAACAAAAATTGGGACTATAAAAACAAAGGAAAAGAGACAATTCTAAATATATTGGAATTTAAAAAAAATAGAAAGCATATAAAAATTATAAATTTTTTGGGAGAGTCATTTTCTATATTTATAAAATTAATATATATAAAACTTAGGAATTATTTAATAATTTCAAGAAGTTTTTTTTTTTTTTTGGGGGGCGGGCGGGAGGTAGCCCGCTTTGCCCTCAAGTGGCTCTAGCAGTGGTTGTTTCCAGAAGATCTCCTCTTGAAAGAGTTGAGTTTGAACATAATAAATTTTTCTGTCCTTAACTTCTTTCCTCATTTGAAAAGGCTAATGGTCGTCTTAACAATTTAATCAAAGACCAATTGGTTTGAATCTTACCGAGAGGTTCATTAGAAATAAAAAAATTATTGTTGAAGAAAAAACTAGATGTTTCTTTTGTTCCTTCTAGGCAATCGGAAATGAAAAAAATAGTTTAATATATTCAAAATAATTACTTGTTTACAAAATACTGTTTCAATTGATCATCTTATTTTATTAGATTCAAGATGTGATATGGTTTTAAAGGATGAACTTGATATGGACAATTTCAATCAGATTTCATTTTTGAACAAAAATCTATTTTTTTGTTTTATTTGGTCTAATTCATTTCATTTTTTTTTTTTTTTGTTTTATTTTGACTAATTCATGACCAGAATAGGAGGGTCGATACACGTTACACTCTATCTACTGTGGTCATGTAATGCAAGCATGTTTATTCCCAAATATAGTCGTTGCTTATTTTTTGAGAAAGAGTAATGCTACATACAGTCGTGGAATTGCAAACGGCGTGTAGTCGCTTTAGAAAAAATTTAACTTTTCTCACGTGAGTCTCATATATATTAACTTTTTTCCAAAACGACTGTACGCCGCTTGCAACTCTATGACTGCATCTATCATTTCTCTTTGAGAAGACAATTCACAACGTATATGGCCTTCTCTTTCACCCGGCACTAGATAGAATAAAGCACCTTGACATAAAAATAAATAAATAAATGAGAAAAAGGCTAGCTGGCTAGTACTTCACCATTCATGATAACATGTCATTATGAATTGAAACCTAATGTGATGAGTGTAAATTACCAAAAACGAATGTCGCGATGATGCTCTGGTAACTCGAATTCTTGAGTACTTCTAGTTCTAATATCAATTGGTCAGACCGTTGAGCTGCCAATCTATCTAAAATCAATTGGTATTAGGAAAGGTATGCCCACGTCTTTCATGAATCCAACATTGTAATTTGTACCATGTATGTTTTTAGAGCTATTGCATGTAAGGGCGGTATTGTGGAAATACCTCAACAAAATGGAAAATAATATGGCCGGATTGTGTGTTCCAAACTCAAGATTATCTACTTTTCCACGATGGATTGTCATTTGTTCAGACTTTGGCTGTGAGAAATAAAAAAATTTGAATATTTCTTATAGCAATTATATGTGAAATAATCACTTATTCTAAAAGTTTAAGCTGATGGGAAGATAGAATTTATTACATATTTTATATATTAACAACCCCCCTCAAGTATGGGCGAGACTTCCTCTTAATGGGTGATCCAATACGAAAAATATTTAATTAAATAAGATAAGGTGTAGAGTCAGGATTCGAAATCAGGACCTCTAGGAAGAGTGAGATAACTCCTTATAAAGACTAATAAATTTGTTCCTAATTAATAAGTGTGAGACTTCTCAAAATGCTTTCTCACCTCTTATATATATATATATTAGAGGTACATTCATACGTATAATCCATTAGAAAAATTCTAGAAGGATTCCATTTATTATAATATAAGACAAGAAAGATAACTTTATGATCAGAGGAAGGAAATTTCACATTACTTTAGAAAAAAGTTGTTTTGAGTTTTTTATGAGGTATTATCTCTCATTCTTAATAAGATATTTTAGAGAATGGTGCATAAATTTTTTATGGTAATAGAGTCAAACCTTCTAATAATACACTCTAACTATTGGTCCAATGAGGTTCACTTGTAGGAACACAACTAAAGATCGACCCATGAGTGAGAGAGAGTGAAGAAAATCTCATATTGTTTTGAAAGGAGGTTATTTTGGACTTTATATAAGACATTATTTCTCATTCTTAATAAAATCTTTTAAAAAATTATGTATAGACTTCTTTAAAAGTACCAATAACAAACTATTACGTAGAGTCTACAACTTTTCTCTGAACGTCAACAAGAATTATGAGTATCTTATGAATTCTTCAAAAATAGGCCAACACGAACCAAGTACCACACACTGATGCTTCGTTGAATCCATTCAAAACCTCAACCAATTAACCCTAAATACCGTGAAAGATACACGTACAGCTCATGATCATAGCTAAGTTAATTCCCAAAAGCAATAATGCGCAGGGAAGACCAAAACAAGAGAGCACTAAAGTGAAATATTACCCACTTGATCAATATATATACATATATTGTAATCATTCCAATCTTTTTATCACATGAATATTGGCTGCTGTTCTTCCTGCTTTTGACTTATCACCAGTTTCTCCTATTAGAAATAACAACTACATAAAGGAATCCCCTTTAGATCCCAGATAGAAAAGCCCACTAGCTAGCTAGCTAGATAGGGATTAGCCAATTATGGCGTGCATGAGAATTTTTTTGAGTGATATATATAAATATATATATATATATATATATATATATATATAGAGTGATGTTGGAGAGTAGTTAACACTCGACGCACTTTCTCACATGAACAGTATCATGCACGGTTTATAACTCTGTTCATGTGAGGATGAGTGTGCTAAGTGTGACTTCTTCCCCTTATTTTTCTAATATATATTGCAGTTCTACAGCCACGCGTGTGGAATTTCAACAATGCAAAACCTTTCTTTTTGAATTTTTTTCATATACCTTTTTAATAATTTTAAATATTTAAAAAAAAAACACACATTTTTTTTTATCACTAAGTAAATATTAAAAAAATAAACTTCTACTGTCCAGATCTCCAGTAAGGATCGATCCCCATTTACTGGAATAGTAGTACTACTTCTCATATATATATATATATATATATATAAATAAATAAATAAATATATATATATATACACATATATATAATCAATATATATGCTAGGCTTACATGATCTGTTTATAATCAAGAGCGCAGAAGTTCACACGGTATATAATAATAGTAACCGTGGCTCAATTATGGTAAGTTTGAGTAAATATAGAAAGAAAGAAAGCTATTTTCCCACCATCCCAAAATATGGGATCCTTACATGACCATTCTTGATTCTAGGCTAAACGATTCCCTCCCCACCACTATCTTTTGGTGCAACAATATCAGAAAAGAACAAAACAAGATCATGGCCTTAATTTCTATGGAAGTTTTTCCTTTGCCATTGAATAAAAAATACAGGCTAGCAAACAAAACATAAAAATAATATCTTATCTCACATTTTAAAATGTTATCATGTAAATTCATAAACTATTCTAGTGGGAACTTTATCAGTACTGAATGACGTGTAGCTATTCACACGTGGCGTGCCCTAGTACAGCAACTGCAAGGGTTGGAATATTCGTTATGATAAAAAAAAAATGATAATCACACATTATTTAACATAATAACTTGCACAATACATGCATAAAAATAAATGTATTTTGGCAAACTGTTATTAAAATTAATAACAGTTTACAAAAATATTCTTACATTTATGCTTATATTATATAAATTTTAACAACAGTTTACAAAAATACCCTTACAGTTATATTATATTGTGTAAAATATTATGTAGGTATCACCTCTCATTAAAAAAATAGAGGTACGAAAGCTAGCTTGAAACAATGGTAAAGACAAGCAGATCCCTTCAGCCCTTCACCATCCTAACCCAATAGAAGTAGCTGATGATGCTAAAATACTTTGAAGTAGCAGATCATCAGTGTAAAAATAGTAGGGAATCACGATGTTTTCTTGATTGAGGTAGTTTTAGGCACATTTTAAGATTTTGGCCATGACTTAAATTACGAGTATTGAAATCGTGCATATGATCCCAATTGAAAAGGTTCTTTTCAACGTACACATGGTGGTTAGCAAACTATGCCCGATGTGAATTTTTTTTTAAGCCAAAATTCACTATTTTTCCATCCAAATCCTCATTTTTATTTATTTCTTGACTTTTATAGTAATATATTATTTATAATTTAAAAAGTGATTCTGAACCCGTTTTAGGTCATATTTTTTTATAGATTACTTATGTTCATTTTTTTATGGGATTATTGAAGTTTATTTTTTTGGTTGAATTGTGATATTGTGGATTTACACTTTTACAACTACTATAGCCTAATTTATCAGTTGATTTCGTGATTCATAGATATTGATAATTTTGAATTGAACATTAAAATCGTTTTCTCTGTATATTGAGGGATTCTTTTACTTTCTTTCCCTATGAATTATTTGCTAAAACTAATTTGCACATTAATCGCTATTCTATCTAGTATCAACCAAAATGTGTGTCCATGAATTAGCTAGCTATATGTATATTTATAAGTGAATGTGCATATATATAAATATATATATATATATATATGTGTGTGTGTGTGTCTATGCACACGTAGCTATATGATGTGTTATAACAATCTCATCAGATAATATATAATTATCAATCTTCATTTAATAGAAAAAAAAAACCCTAGGTCTATCAGCCATCATCACTGCACTAATTAACAAATGACAGACACGACAGTGCGTACGTACACACAGATTGAAAAACATGTATAAAATAATGAGAGATCAGATATAAGTGGGTTGGCCACACACCCACACCCACACACACACACACACACACACATATATATATATATTAGTGTAGTACACGTCCCTGGCTGGGCCACTCTTTCATCACCATCCACTGAGAAGCTGGTCCCCTCTCTCTCTCGCCAAAGCAAAGAGCTAGGGCGCCCATGCAGCAGCAGCCGCCCCCGCTGGATACAGTGCAAACATTAACATACGAATTATAATTAGTATTAGCAGATCCAAATGATCATGCGCGCCATGCATATATATCCCCATTTTAAATTCTCCATTGTCATATATATAAATGTTACTAAGGCTAAAATATAGCAATTAGCCTGGCCTGTAATTGTCTGTATAGGTTTTCCACTAATTATGAGGAATAAACATTAAAGTTAGACAACAGAAAATCACTAGGAAAACATAACATATCAGGCCTAGAATTTTTAAGGAGATCACTATAACTGACTGGAATGCTTTTGCTGACCTTGAGTCTATAAATCTCGTCTTTCCAAAGATTCCATTTCCAGACATAATTAATTGTTCAGTATGGAGTATATAAATAATGGAAAGAAAATACAGCCTTTTATATATACTATTATATTAATTGTACGTACGTTCTTCCAAATTCTCAGCTTTACATATATATATATATATATATATATATGTATGTGAGGCAAACAGATTGAGCATCTTCCTTTTGGTGTATTTTCTTTTTCTCCTCTAACCCCATCACGGGGTTTTGGCAATAAATTAGATCAAGTGTTTGAACTTTCGGACTCTAAGATAACATAACTAATTGAAGGCAATAATTTGGAGCACAATATAATGAACTGAGATCATCAGATATGCCGATAGATAGTCTACAAGCAAAACAAAATAGTACACTGGCAAAGTCTGATAAAGTTTTTATTATTAATTCCCTCTTGTTTAATGAGGACTTGAGTAAGACGTACATGATCTCTAACACAGTTTTGTCATCATCTTGTAGGCAAATCAAAATAACTAGCAGCCATAGACGCCCATGACATGAATAGTTGATGATCAATTATATCAGACATGAAAACACTAGTCCTACATATAAAACCTACTGACAAAACCTACCGATTGTATTGTTCTTATTAAAAAAAAAATTATTTAATGGTTAAGGAAGTATTTTTTTAATGAATTTGTAACTTTTTTGTATTTTCTTAAAATTTTAAGTGTTTAAAAAAAACGATTGAAAGAAAATCCAAAAAAAAAAACCTTGCCTTTCGGTGAAGATTCTCTGTGGGTGTAGCCTCACCCATCAGAGATAAATTGCTTCTATAGTATATTTCAATCCCTCATTTTTGGGTCTTCCCTAGCTAGCTAGCCCTCTTATTGAATCACTATCCCTAATCTATGATTGGAAAAACTCACAAATCACAGGTACTGATTATTCCTCTTCAACAAAAATATTTTGGTTCACTGCTAAAAGATTTCATTATAGAGAAGAAGATCAGAGGGAAGAAATTGAGCAAAAGAGGATTAACGGATCAAAGATCAATTAAAAAAGCCGTACGAGTTAACAAATTAAAACATATTAAAAAAACTGCAACCATAACTGAGTGCATGAATCTTATGACCACTGCATCAAAGTTGAGTTTGAGGAAGTTAGGAAGCAACAGGGTCCATCTCTGGAGTGCAGCTAAGAGTAGAGATTGTGGAACTATACGTAGAAATCAGATGAGTATCAGAAAGATTAGATCAAAAACCTACTTAAGATCGATTTGCAGCTCCCTCAACTTTTATGCATTAGAAGCTTTAAATGAGAAAACAAGAGAGAATCAGATGCGGAACCTAAGAGTTTTAATCGTTTAAATGTTAGAAACCTTTAGACTTCTTTAAAGTCTAAGATTTAATTGACAATTTATAACGAAAACAACATAAGATGGCAGTAGCTAGATGCAAAAAGCATATGTGATACCTTATATGATAAGAATAGGGTAGGCGGTGTATGGGAGATCTCATGTTGCTTGGAAAAAAAAGTTATTACTTTTTATAAGGTTCTAATGTGACTCTAATTATATCATTGACTAATCTTTTTCGGAGAATAGGCTACGTAGTTTGGCCCTTTTATTGGGGCGTTACAAATGGTATCAGAACCAGGTTTCAACTAGAAATATGGGACTTTAGCCATGCTACCTACAACGGACAGATCCGATGAGAACGTCGAGAATTTCGGGAGGGAGATTTTGATACTCTGTATGATATTAATAGGGTAGGTGGTATATGGGATCATTTTCATTGTTTGGGAAAGAAAAGTTTTTGCTTATTATAATGTTCTAATGTGACTCTAGTTATATCATTGACTAGTCCTTTTAAAATATAGGCAATGTGGTTTGACCCTTCCAATGAGGCGTTACAGCATATCTCTTCAGTTCTTGATCTCCTAGCTAGATGGGAACTTGATCTCCTAATTTATCAGAATTTAGTTAACAATAGATTTCTTGGATTACTCCCTCATTCCATCTTCTCATTTTTCAATAAAGAAAAGAAAAGAAAAGATAACTTTCCAGGCACATACATACAGTTACTATTCAATTTCTCTCTTTCCAAGATTTGCCCCCTTCTTCCTTTTTCTTTTCTTTAGCTTTCAGTTAATGGCCTTTACTAAAGTCAAGGGGGCACTACCATCATTTCCTCATATCCGAAGATCTAGTGACTTCCAGTTATTAACTATAAATTCTACCATATCCAACCAATTAAGAAGAGCGCTGAGCTAATTATAATGATTAAAGAATTCATTAAAAAGGTTTTCTTGAAGTTGCCACTTTTTGCTTCTTCCATACCATTACCAGTTACTTGAAACTACATCATCTTCAAACTCTGTTAATTAAGGAGATTTGTTGTTAATTAAAGAGATTCGTTCTTTCAAATTCAAAGGACTGCTTCTACATGATCACACCTGTCAAAAGCTGGATCAAATTGCGGTATTTGTTTGATCTAAGGCTCAGTTCATTAAACAGACATGGGCAAATCAATCATATTGAAACAAGTAGAGGGTTTTTTTTTTTTTTTGGGGGGGGGGGGGGGGGGGTGATAATGAAATGCACATCAACAGATCAATCTCTTACTTTGATTATTTGCCTATAATGGCTGACATCAGAGGCATAAGGTGCCTATCACAGAATGAGCATGTCGAGCACAATATGTACGGTGCAGATGCACCAATCAATCATATAATATTAAAGAAACTTTTAGGCACTGTTTCTCCACAATGGAAACTGGCTTATATATATACTAGATGTGTGTACACCTTGGTGTCCAGGTGCCATTGAATAGGTGGAGAAGAATCCCTTTACAGAAAGAGTTAAAAGAAAGAAAGATAAAGAGGAAGGAAAATGAAAATGGTGCAAGAGGGAATCCGGAAGGGTCCATGGACAGAACAGGAGGACTTCAAATTGAACTGCTTTGTGGGTTTGTTCGGAGATCGACGATGGGATTTTATAGCAAAAGTTTCAGGTTTGAAGGTGGCGGGAGACAAAAATAATAGGTATGGTTATTTGGAGACGGGGGATTTTGGAAGGAGCAGCCTTTTAACCTCCTGATTTTGTTGTAGGTTTGAACAGAACAGGTAAAAGTTGCAGGTTGCGTTGGGTTAATTACATGCACCCTGGCCTCAAACGAGGCAAGATGACTCCTCATGAAGAGCGCCTTGTGCTCGAACTTCATGCCAAATGGGGAAACAGGTTTGAGAACATAAATAATATAGAAAACATTGACTACTTTTTACCCATGTTGCCATGTTCATCCTCAAGTTGTCTGCTCTATCAAACATTGATTTAAATGGTTTTCTTGATAACTAGTTCAGAGATTATTGTATTCACTAAGTTTCTGGTGATAATCCAATGCAGATGGTCAAGAATTGCACGAAAATTACCTGGGCGTACAGATAACGAGATTAAGAATTACTGGAGAACTCATATGAGGAAGAAGGCTCAAGAGAAGAAACAGGCTGTGTCTCCATCACCATCATCAGCAAGTAATCCTGCTGTGGATTCGTCGCCCTTCCCACAGACTGAAGCAGAGAGCTTTTCTCAAACACCTGGTGCTCGTATCATATCTTCAGCAGAAAAGCAGAAGAACGAAGAGAAAGTGGAGGAAAGTGGATACCCAATGGATTATATATGGAAAGATGAAGCTGGAGAAGAGAGAATATTTGTGGATTCTCTGCCCTTCCCAGAGACTGGAGCAGAGAGCTTTTATGACACCGGAGGTCTCCGTATCATAACTCCAGCAGCAAAGCAGAACGAAGAGAAAGCGGGTGAAAATGGGTACTCCATGGATGAGATATGGAAAGATATTGCTCTGTCAGAAGAGAACAATATAAAACCAGCCAATGATAACTATGGTGAAGAGGTTAGAAGCTTTTCTTCTCCTCCTCTGGCTTCCCCACCATGGGAGTTCTGGTTCGGTGAAGAAGAGAGTAGGATGTTTCCGCCCGTGGGCGATCAATTTTTCCCCTTTTATGAATATGGGAGGGCGTCTCTAACTGGCTAATGATAATTTTATTGATTAAGATTTGTTCATATGTGATATATGCCCCCCCTGCTGTACAGCATGGGTTTTCTCTAAGCCTTCTAATTCCTGATCTGCATCACATGAAAATCACTGTAATATTCTCATGCATACATCTAGTCTGTCCTTGTGTATTTTGTGTCTACTTTTCAGAGAGGAAGATAGAACCTCATCAAATCTCCCATGAGGAGCTTGGTAACTTCATGGATGTAATGTGTAATATGCTATTTGGTACTATTCAATAAAGCTGGCATAGTTCTAATGTTAGAGGGTTTAATTTATGTATGGAAAATGATCCTTGTAGAAAATTTTGTGCAGGAAATTGATGATAGCTTATCTCTAATTGTGTTTTGCATTTCAGCCTTCTTAATTTTTAATTCTGTTTGTGTTGGGCAAATAGTTATTTTTATTTTTATTTTTATTTCTTTAATTTTAGCTTATGTGAAATTTTAAACTTGTTCCTACACAATTTCTATGTGAAATTCCATGTATGTAGCAGAACCCTTTATATATATTCATATAACTATGCAGACCCCTAATTTGCAGGTTGTCCCAGAGATTATGGTAGGAAGCTCAATTAAGATCTCGTTTGGATAGTGAGATGAGATTAAATGGTTTTAAATTAAAGTTGAAAGTTGAGTAAAATATTAATAGAATATTAATTTTTAATATTAATAGAATATTAATTTTTAATATTATTATTATTTTAGAATTTGAAATCATTGAATTGGTATCTAAAAAAATTGAATTGTTTATTATATTTTATATGAGTATTTAAAAAATTTTTAATGATGAGATAAGGTGAGATGAAATGAGTTTAAATGAATTTAAGTCCAATCTAAAGCTAAAAGTATTGCACGAAGATCTATTAGAGACTCTTAATTTGTGTTTGGACGTTGAGTTATGTGATTTTTTATGAATAGTAGTTTGTTAAAATGGTGAAGTAAGTTTTGTGGAGTCTACATAAGTTATAGATTCTGTATGTAAAGAAATGTTGAATTGAAAAAAGTTATGGGTCTCATATGTAAAGTGGTTTAGAATCGAGATGAATTTAAAATTTAAAAATTAGATATCTGGATGTTAAACTCAATTTAAAACAAGATTGAATTGAATTAACCTCAACTGGATTCGACAACCAAATTAATAGATTGTTGTTGAACTTTGTTTTGGTAGCAGTTTGTGGCAGCCATTATAGCAATAAACACATAGTAACTTCAAGATTTTCTCGACCAAGTAATTGATACAGAAACGGTTTCATATCATTTCATTATTATAATTTTATTAAATTCTTATATAAAATATAATAAATAATTCAATTTTTTAAATTTTAAAATAATAATATTAAAAAAATAATATTTTATTTAACTTTAAACTTTCATCTAGGACAAATTTCTGGTTAAAGCAACCAAAGAACTACAACATCTGAATTTTGATGCTCTACAATTGATATGCACACAAGAGATAATCCCAACAATCCAATTAAGGCTTTTCTTTGTTGGAAACATGGTAAGATACGATGCAAAATTAAAGCAAATTTTCGTTGTTATAAATTATGTCAAAGTTGAGGAAACAAAGTAAATGGATCGGTAGTGAATTAATTGGGACAATGACATCTATAAGAATATGTTCAAAAGGCATAAAGGCTATTGCACAGAGAGCAAGATCAGCTTTAACATGAGGTGGTCCAGTAAATGGTTTTGATCTTCCTGAAGTAAAATACAAGCTTAGTAGTTAGTGGTTAGACACCCAATTCCATTAAATCTGTCTACTTTGTTGTTTTGGCTGCAGAAGATCAAAGCCAGACATTCTTCATTACACTAAGAAAGAAAAGAAAAGATACCTCTATTTAATCAAATCTGATTTTGACATATAGCTCTCTTAACCTGGCCGGCCAATAATATATGATGGGGGCAGCTGAGTCACATCGGCCAAGTTCCAACAAGACCATCCACTTCTATAGAAAGGAGAAAATATTAGCAAAAGCACTTGAGTGCTAAAGACAAGAGAATTGTACTGCATCTTCAGGAATCAAAGCATTAATGCCAAAAACTATCTATGGAGGTGATCAATTCAAACAGTTTCAAACTTTTATGTTTCATCTTTTTGAGTCTTTACCGAAACCAGATATAGAATTAACTTTAAAAAAAAACATCTATTATCTATAGAAGGATAACAGATTCCAACTATTAGCTGCCTCCAATTACAATCAAACTTGTATTCCAACTTCATTTTACCAATTACTGGCACTAAAAAAAAAGTGATTAATTAATAAGATCTAGTGGTGTGTTCTCTACCGCATATCATCATCTGATGTATATAAGCAGAGACTGTTCAATTGGACAGAAGCTCAACAACATCGATCCAGTGTCATCATAGTCCAGATCCATGTCTATTTTTTTTTTTTCTTAAAAGAAAAGAGAGGTAGAGGCAACCAATGTAACTAGTAACTACTCACCTTAAGATGACCATAGGAGTCTTTTTCCACTATGAAATGTTTGGTTTGAGCCATAGTTACTGCCCGATGGGCAAGCCCATCACCATAATACCACCAAGATGTCAGCTGGTCCAAAACCATCTTATGGCTCAAAAGTCGGGCTCTCTATTCCTACAAATGGTTTCGACTTATGTCTTGCTTGAACTCTTGACCTCAAGGGCATTGAATATTAACTCGTACCAACTAGTGGTAGCTCCATGTCTATTCAGTTTGATAATAGTCCAGCTCTCAAATCTGCAGACTGAAACGTTATCCATGGTTGGTTCCAGAGTGATATTATTGGTTTTGGACCTTTGGTGAAAATTTTTGTCATGCCTCACATTTGGTCATGAAGATATTGCAAATTTGCATGAGCCAGTGCTAAGTTCTATATTATTAGAGTATTGGGCTGAATAACCAATATGTTTAGGCAAGAATAGGTGTGTGAATTTCAAATCTCTGTCATGCTATGTTTGCCTTGTACTTGCTCGGTCCTTAACTTGCTTCACTCCCATCCCGAGTTTAGGGATAGATCGATTTTTAATAAAAATAAAAATAAAAATAAAAATTTATAAAACCATTTTAGGACATCCTAATAATTAGGCACAATGATTGCTCTCTATGCCTGCTCTTTCTAGGAGCATATTACTAGAAATCTTTAAACCATGTCCATTAATATTCCAAAAGGCTAGGTTTTTTTAGTGCAAGAATTTTCCTTTCTGAAATCCCACTCACAACCTTTGCATAAAATCCAGAATATTACAATGTTCCCAGCATCACATTGTATTTTCATGGACATTAGCACTTGTGTCACTAATTTTCTCCTTTTGTTCTTTCATATGATTTTCACTAAAAGGATGGTTCTGGTGTAGCTCGGGACAACTGGAGTCTCCTCCTACCGTCATGCCATATCCTAATAAACATATGAATTTTTTTTTTTTTTTTCCATCATAATTGACATCTAATTGAGTCTTCTATCAGGTTCTTATTCTATGCTAATCTTTCTTTAGGCCAAAACTTTACCTGCACATGCTTAAGCAACGGCGGGTAAACTGGGAAGAAGAAGAAGAAATGTGAAGGTTGGAGCTCATTCCAAGAAAAAGTTCTACAAGAACTTGTAGAAGAGAAATAAACTTATAAAATAGGTTTTAAAGCATTTGCGATGCCTAATAAATGTTGTCGGCTCACTTTATATTTTTATTTCACTTAAAATTTCTATCTTTTTCCATATAAAACCTTTAATTAGCAGGTTGAAATTTGAACTAATCTTTGTCCCCTTCACAGATTTAGATACCAGCGCACTTTTTTCTTTTTTTTTCTCAGAAAAGAAAGACATATTATAGCAACTATAACAGCATTACAATATCTAACACATTATTTAATAGAAACAGATTGGTGAATGAAAGGATAAGAGACAGTCAGGGATGAAAATAAGGAGAATGCTTCTAGTGAATGAAATTGAAGCTGCCCATTGTACAATGGAATGCGCGCATTAATTTTGGGATTGATATATTTTTGTTGCTTGCCTTCTCAGAAAGTTTCTTGGTAGTATCCTGGTATCTCTGATAATCCCTTCTGCTATCCAATCCTAGATTTCTGTTGGTTCTTTTAAAGCTGAAATTGTCCTTTTTGAGTCTCCTGCAATTGAGATGCCGTTGAAATTCTTGGAAAGGGCCTCTTTAACTCCTAGCAATGCTGCTCTTGCTTTACCAAGGTTTGGGTTAAAACTTCCATTCATTTTTGTCACTGCAAAGATAATCTCTCCCCTGTAAGAGTTCTGCCGACTGCTACAAAAATGCTCTCATTTGATCATCAAAAGTAATTGAGAGGATGCCTTCATTTGGGGGGGGGGGGGGTTAGCTTTCCCAGTTTCTTTGAGATTATTTTCCCAGCTCCATGCATTATAATGATCACTAAAAGAATGCTTTACTTTACTTTGATAACGAATTGTTCTATAGAAAGGTTTAGAGAGTCATGAATGACCTAATTTCTATAGAATCATAGGTTATTCCTTGCAACAATAGCAAAAATTTGGAATGTATGAGCTTGAGAATCCATTATATGAATGCGATGAGTTGGGTCCAAAATGCACTTGATTCAGGTGTGAATGTCTTAATTGATGGTAGAGATATTAAGAGGCCAAGGAGATTGCTGCAAAAGAATTCTAGAATAAGACACTATGAAGAGGTGATACATGGTTTCTTCAGTAGAATTGCAAATAGGGCAAATCATTTGGGAGTCTTGGAGGGATAGACAATTTTTCAGAAGAGCTCGGGTTGGGAGAATGCTGTTTGCCACTTTCCAAACAAAGAGTTTAAGCTTATTTAGAAGTTTAAAGGATCAAATCTTTTTCCAGTCAGAGAAGACATGGGTGTTATTGGCCACAACTTTGCTAATAGGAGAGACCAACACCGAGTAAGCGGATTTGATAGAGAACTTCCTAGAAGAGTGATGTGTCTATTTAGGTTTGTCCTGAATAGTTTCAAAGTTGAATTGAGCAAGAGGAATCTTTTCTATTTCCCTAACCGAGTCCTGGGAGAAGAGTGTTTGGAGGAGGATGGAGTTTCCTCTCTTGGGTTCTTCTAAGATTAGTTCAGAAACCTCCATTTGGAGATCTTGAGGGATGGGGAAGGTTGACGGGATCGGGAGGGGAGGAGAAAGGGTGGGGATTCATGGGTCTTGCAAAACCTTTGTATTTGTTTCGCTGTTAATCCACATGCATATATTGGAAGCTAAGAAAGTTCTTTGTTTCAAAAGGCCTTTCCAGAATTCTGAATCCGAGGGTTTGCTTTGCACATCCATCTAGAAGGAGTAGTTTAGGTATTTTTTAGATGGGAGATTTTTCCACAAGCTATTCACATTGGTAGCCAAATGCCAACCCAATTTACAAAGTAAGGCTAAATTGAAGCGAGAAGTTAAGCACATTCCAAGCCCTCCCATAGATTTTGGCTGGCAAATGAATTTCCAATATTTATGAGTAAAATTGTGGGATTTTTTTGGTCAAAACTCCACCAAAATCTCATGAGAGAGGTGTCAATTTTTTGAGAGATGGATTTCGGGATGAGGATGTTGGACATCATGTAAGTGGGGATGGAGCTAGCAACATATTTTATTAGGGTAGTTCTGCTAGCTTGAGAAAGGAATTTCATTTTCCACCCCAATAATTTTGCTTATATTCTTTCTAGAATCTCATTGTAGGAATTGTTGTTTGGCCTTTCTAGACTAAGAGGTAGGCCTAGATATTTGAGGCTTGGCGGGGGAGTCTTGAAGTTCGAAATTTCTCTTATGGCTCTAAAAGCTTGATTGGAAGTAGTCTTGCTGAATTGGTTGGAGGATTTGGCTTTGTTAATCTTTTGATTCGACCAGGACATTTATTCTCGAATAAACCAGACATTAGATTATAATGTTACTCTATTTCCAAGTCCTGCAACAGTAATTGCACTGCCATGCCTACCACGTACCACTCTCATTTTCCATGCAACAGATCCCAATACTCCAGCCCTTACTCTAGAATACAAGTTCCTCCTAACATATAATATTTCCAAGAGTAATGCTACATGCATGGAGTGCACATGTTCCTCTGACTACTTTTATCTTTTATTCAGCTTAGTGTTTTTATTCATAGGTTACAGATAAGTTTTGTTTCGCTTGCACTGTATAATAGACCAAAGTAGTTGCTGCAATGAAAATCTTTACACCACACATAATCCATATGACATAAATTCATTTAGAAGACTCTTGGTGCAAAAGGACTGCAAAACAAAAAATAGTGAGAGAATCGTTTGTTTTAAGGCACGTTACAAATATCGTTTTTCTTAAGACAATATACACTCCCACCAATAACGGTATGCATATGGGTTACAAGCAAATTTGTCTCTAAGATATAATAATACTCAGAACAAGTTCAATTTGACTAATTGCGTTATACACAAATAAAATTAAATTCCAAATATCCTTAGATTTTGTTATTCAACTAAGAGATTAGAAATTTATTTTTTACAGAACGAATAGATCCTAATAATAAGTTTTGAAGAAATGAAGACTTTTGGGAGAGAGAGAATTTCAAAAACTACCTTTTGAAATTCATAAATTCGTATGCTAATGGGTCTATTTATAGACAACCAAAAAATGTGAATGAAAAGTTATCTGTACTCTAAAACGAACAGTTATATAATTCGTGCCTGTTACCAAGTGACTTGGGTCCAACTAGGGCTGTAATCGATCCGAGCCGAATCGAGCTTTTGAGTTATCGAGTCGAATTGGACTCAAATAACTCGAGCTCGAGTTCGAGTTGATAGCTTGCCAAGCCGAGCCAAATTCAAGCAGATCAAATACGATCTCTAGCCAAGTTGAATTATTATTCGAGTTTTATTTATACTCATATATATTTTTTGAATAAATTGAAAAATTAAAAATACCAAATTATAAAATAAAATATTAAATATAATAAAAACTTAATTAATATATAAACGTTATATTAAACTATAAAGTTATAACATCTTTATAAATACATTTTTTTATATGGTTACACATTATAGTATATAATGAAATCACTAAGTCTTATATACTAATTATTACACATTATACATATACTATAATTATTCACTTAAGTACTTAATTAACTAATATATCATTATAAATTATATTCAATATATAGATATAAATGATTAGGCATAAGTAAGTGGGTTATATACTATATATTTAATTTTCAAAATAACTATATTTATGTTATTAAATTTAATATGCATAGAAGTATGTGTGTGTGTAAAAATACTAATATATAGAAAAAAAAATTATATATAGTCATGATTTATGGACGAGTTCTAATCGAGTCGAGCTAACGAACCGAGTCGAGTCTGAATGAGCGAGCCTTAATGAACCTTAATTGAGTATATGTCATTTACTAATCGAGCGGGTTTTTACTTTTACGATTGAGCTTTTTTTTTCACGAGTTGAGCTCGATCCAAATTTAGTCGAGCGAGTATTCGAATAACCTAATTCATTTATAGTCCCAAGTCCAACGATAATGCTGCATCCCTACCAGCCAACCTACCGGGTGTGCCTTTTGCCATTTTACGCGTAAACTAATTGCTCCGTGTCTTGGGACGAATGGGGCTGTGGCTGTGCTGTTTTGGCTGGGCCGCACATGCCCAGGCCCGTGGCAGGCCATCCTCCTCCCACACATAATAAAAACCCTCTCTTGGACAAGGGTGTGGCTCGAACCCCATTGGTGTCATCCGAGACCCTCAATACCACAAAGCTACCAATGGCTTATGTTAGTTCTTAAGACCCAATTTAGAAGGACCGTTATTATAAACATAAGTAATAGTTTACCAACCTTCCTTATTTCTTTCCATCCAAAATAAATCATAACTTTCAAAAATAAATTTCCAAAAATATTATTAATAAATATAATATATAAAATATTATTTTGAGAATATTTCCAACAAAGATAAGTTTTAAATTTTAAATCTTACCAATTAAATTATTCTAATGTCAATACTATGTGGTGTAAAAACATTCAAAAAGCACTAGTACTATATATATTAATTACCAAAGCACAAAGATTCTTGGAGTACAGAATGCATTGGAATACAGAGAGGTGAATTCCCAGTTGGTTATGCCCAGAAACAGAGGAGTCCAATTTTCCAGACATGGATTGCACCCTCTCAGAATAAGTACAAAATCAACTGGGACGCGGCGGTCGACTTGGTTAATGGTCGAGTTGGAATCGGTATTGTTGTGAGAGACTGGAACGGAAATGTTAAAGCATCGTTGATGTCTCAAAGAAATGTTTTCCCGGATGCATTTTTGGCTGAGTCCATCGCAGTTATGAAAGTTGTGTTACTGTGTAAACATCTTGAGCTGCGATCAATCATATTAGAGGGAGATGTGCTGAACGTTGTGAAGGGACTATATGGTGAATCGGATTTTTGGAACTCCCCAAGTTTACTGATCCAGGGCATGAAGAGTATGCTTGATTTTTTTCAATCCTGGTCTGTAAGTCATGTACCAAGAAAGGTTAATGTGGTTGCTCATGCATTAGCAAAGGAAGCACTCAAACTCTCTGAGGAGAGAATAGTGTTGGAGGAAACTCCTTGTATCCGAAACTTGCTATTTTGAAGATGAATGAAATGTTTTCCCTCAAAAAAAAAAAAAAAGATTCTTGAAATAAGCGGCCAGGTTTGAATTGCAAAGAATTTCGTCACGCTTTAACCTCATGGTCCCATGGAAGAAAATAATGGAATCGTGTATTAATTTTCAGTTCTTATTCTTACTCGAGTATGAAAAAAAGCCATTGATTCGATGTTGGTTATAACTTGAAGATCAATGAACTTCTAAATTTTTTTGGTTAATTCCATCTAATTAAAGAAAATATATGAAATGAATAAAAGAAAATATTAAAACAAGAATATATAAATGATTTAGAAAATAAAAATAAATAAATGTATGGTATATCATAAAAATAGTATGTAAAATAGAAATTTGAATTTTGATAATGCATTAGAGGATAAGACGAAGAAGAAACCATTATCATTGCTCCTAAAGTCACTCTTTAAGGTCATGACCAAGGTCGACTGTCTATTTTGGAGAAAAGAATTAGCATCGCAACCATCCTTGATACTTGTCCAAGCTTCACACTAATTAATTCCTCTTCCATCTGGTCAATCTTCGTAAAAGTCATTGGTGGAAAATGTAGATGCGCTTATGACATTTCTCATGTGTTAATTCGGTAGACATTTGTGCAAATGCATAATCAGCCTTAAAAACTTAAAAACAAAAATCTCTATCAATATGCTGGGCCAAACAAAAAACACAGTAAATGAAAAGCATATATTTTTTAATATATATAGTAAATATATCCATATATGTAATTCTAAAAGAACAAAAACACTTAATAACATAATATTAAAAAATAAATAAAACTAGCAAAAAGACTTTGCAAAACTTTTTGCACACTTTAAACTACCAGAACTAGTAAATGTAACCTATAATTTATAATTTTGTGTGATATCCCATATTGACTGATCAATGTAGCAAGTGGTATATGTGATCACATATTCATGTTTGGGAGTAAGAAGTTAAAAGTTCTTGCTTTTAAAATGATTTTAATAGACTCTAATTGTACCATTGATCAAATATGATGCATTCCCTTGAGGTATTACAAATTAATATTACGATCATGGTCTATCTTGACCATAAGTATTTTGGGATTTAAGCCATGTCATCTACAATGAAATAATCTGATGAGAATGCCAGAAATTTTAGGAGAAAATTATGATATCTAATTATGACTAATTATACATGCAGATGGTATTTAAGATATCACATTTCTTAAGAGATATTCCTAATGAAGCTCCAATTATGTTATCGATTTAGAGTTCCTTTTGGAATATGACCTAGAGGTAACTTGGACCTAATGATCCCTTTGGACATTACATTTTGACTATTAATATCAATTAAAGTAGGATACGACACAATTTAAACTGTAAACATTTATAGATTTGATAAATTATTACTATATATAACTTTGATTACCAGCCTACCATTAACGTTTTATATTTAATTAAGGCTCCACTTTACCATTTGTGAACGGAAAAAAAAAAAGTATCATCAACACATGCATATCACATACCATACTATTCAATGCACATATAATTGTACGATTCTATTATTTTCTTCTATGAGCTGAGGAAAGAGTGAAAAAGCTTTAATCTAAGAATCTTTTAGGCCTGTTTGTTTTTTTGAGTTATCTCAATTCTATTTATTTTATTTAATTATTACAATTTTTTTAAAATTTTTACAAAAATAAAACAAAACAGTTCAACTTTTTCAAAAAACAAAACAAAAATAATATTTAAAAATATATTCTAATAATATTTCATTTAATTTTTTACTTTTATTTCAACTCAGGTCGACTTAAAAAACAAATCAGACCTTAGTGTTTAGATTAAAACATATTATTCATGTATACAAAACCTTTTTCCAAATGTATAGATTTTTTTTAAAATTGGGTTAGAAGATCCACCGAAGTGGGTGGCCTTAACCGGATGTGTGGTGACAGGTAAGCCCCAAGGCTGTTCCCGACCCTGTAAAGGGAGATGCCAACCATCTCTCCTTTCCACAAACACAAATAAGGCTTTTTTGAAAGTTGACTTCATTGCCTTTGGTTTACCTGCTTCAAGTGCCACTAATAAGGCTTTAAATTGTTCCTCATGCCCTGCAACTGAGAGCCCCAGGAAATGATGTATATATGCCACTTTGTCCAGCACCCAGTCTGAAGATTCAAGTACTAGGCTAGGGAGGATAGCGCATATGGGAGTAACACTACCCTCAACATCCTAGTTCTTATCAAACTCAGCCTTCTCGAGTTCATCAGCTGGCTCCACCACGCACATAAATTCTCCCACAAAGGTGACACCTCCCCGAGATGGCATCTCGGCACTTGTGACAGCCCAACATCTTCGTTTGCAGCTCCAACCTCATCGCACACCTCCTCCACCTCGCCTTCCTCACGATTCGACCCTCCACTCTAATCGACCCTCATCGGTGACCGATTTTGTACCGAAGAAGAGACCATTGGGGCTTGTTCCGGCGTCGCATGGTTGCTCAAGCCCTGAGTCGAAACTAATATATCGGTTTCGGAGGGCTTTAGTTTTTCTTGCCATATACGATTTGGGCCTGTGTGGCCCAACCCAAGGCCTGTCTGACCCTTACCCGAGTACACCGCCCCCTTGTTGAATCCCAGATCATAACTCAAGCAAAGGTCCATCTCAACCGTTTTCTCAGGTCCTGAATCACGGCCCAAGCCCATGTCCATAACTCATTTTCCTTTAACGCATCGTTTTAACTTTGAGATATCTTCCAGAAGTGCCCCTAACCTCCCCTCCATATCTGCCAATACTTTTAAGTACATTTCTTCTTTCTACCCCGACCATACCCTGCAGGTGCACGTCCCCCTCTACTCAATATACACCCATGGCAACACTGCAGATTGCATGGCTCGAGATGCATCCTTCTGAAGCACCTCACTGTACGTTGGTATACCTATTTCACCGCTCTTCTCTTCACCACCCACCTTTCCACCATTCACTGCCCTTCTCAAGCCAACCATGGCTCTGTTTCCAGCACTCGAAATAGGGGAACCCAAGATAGTCTTCTTTAGCGTCTCGGCGAAGCTCATCCACCCCTCCCCTCTCCTACCTTCTGACACCATTATCATTCCTCTCTTCTTCTCGTGTCTGAACTCCGAGGAGAAAAGAACCTACCTTTGGAGTTGCAACCTCGCTGAACAATTAGCAACATATTCTCATGTCTCTGAGTTCGAAGGAACTCTAGTTGGCCCAAGGACGCCAAACATTCCTCAACGACTGAGACCAGCCATTCGGAAGCTTCAACATCGACAGAAATATACTTCACCACCCTGCGACTTTTCTCTATTATTTTCCACCACCGTTCATTCTCTTTTTTGAACAAAAACACCTTTTGGTCTATAAAAACCTCTCTACACACCCCCATCTTAATCAATATAACTTTATATGACTAAAGGAACTAAATCCATGAACAAACAACCATAGAAGCAAAAACCAAAAGTTTAAAAACTCGGGGTAATCTCCTCTAACATAGATTTGGGAACTGAGACTCCCACGATGTAGATATTAAGAATCTATCCAATTGTGACCTTCCTCTGCTATTGGACCATGTAAAGGCTCCCCCTACCAAGGGAAGATCGATCAAGTTCAGATCAAAAATCAGTTCTAAGAAGTCCTCCATCGCCCTTGTCAAAGACGTTGCCCCCTCCCTTTCACTAGGGAATCGTACTACGTTAAAGTCCCCACACACAACCTACGGAAGTTCCCACAAAGAGTACAAACCTGCCAATTCCTCCTATAAGTAGATTCTCTCGCTATTAACATTAGGCCCATATATTCCCGCAAGAGCCCAATCCCAACCATCCTCAATGTTCTTGAATAATCCAGCTATGGAAAAATTCCCAATACAAACCTCAACTACATCAACCACCCTCCTATCTCACATCAACACCACCCCGCCTGAAGCCCCAGAAGAAGCTAAATAACTCCACCCCACAAATACGCTACCCCATAAGCTGCGGATGATGCTTCTATAAACAAACTGTAATTTATACTCTTGTAAACACACAATGTCTACCTTCCAATTGCGGAATAGGAATCAAATTCTAAGTTGTTTATTAATGTTATTGATCCTCCTCACATTCCACGATAATATTCTAGGCTTCATAAGAAACATTGTTCCCCCGTCCTTTCACTCTATCCCACCATTTGTATTTCAGCGATCCGCTTTTCCGTGCTAGTCAATGGCAAATCATGTGGTTTCTTCTCTAATTCGAGGGGATTGAGATAAGGAGATCCGCTTTCTCCTTTTTTATTTGTCCTCGTAATGGAGGCTTTGAGTCGCATGATGGATGTCGCTGCTCGTAATGGTCTTGTTGCAGGTTTTGCAGTGGGGAACAGTAATAATGAGTTATCCATCACACATTTATTGTACGCTGATGATACACTAATTTTTTGCGATGCGGACAACAAGCAAATCAAAGCTTTGAGGGCAATATTTTTATGTTTTGAGGTTGTTTCGAGCCTCAAGGTCAATTTGGAAAAGTCAGAATTGGTTCCGGTTGGGAGGGTGGAGAATATCAACCTCTTAGCCGACTTATTGGGGTGTAAGGTGGCTACCCTTCTTATGCGATATCTCGAACTTCCTTTGGGAGCTTCTTTTAAAGCAAAATCTATTTGGGATGGGGTGATAGAGAAGGTGGAAAGAAGATTATCTGGGTAGAAGCGTCTCTACCTTTCAAAGCGTCTCTATCAAAAGCACTCTCTCCAACCTCCCTACATACTATTTATCCATTTTCCCCATTCCGGCGAGAATTGCCACTCGGTTTGAAAAAATCTTTAGAGAGTTTTTATGGGGTGGCATGAGGGAGGAACCCAAATTTCATTTAGTGGGATGGTCCCAAGTGTGTACTCCAAATGAGTTGGGTGGTTTGAGAGTGCGCAATTTGACCACTTTCAACATAGTATTGTTAGGGAAGTGGTTGTGGAGATTTCCATTGGAAGAGTCATCGTTGTGAAAAATGGTTGTGGAGGAGAAATATGGGTGTGAAAGGGGGGGTTGGTGCACAAAAGAGGTGAGAGGGACCTATGGAGTGAGTCTTTGGAAGTTTATTAGAAATGGATGGAATGTGTTTTCAACACATACTATTTATGAGGTTGGTGATGGTACAAGAATCAACTTTTGGCTTGACAAATCGTGTGGTGAGCGAGCACTCTCTTGCGCATTCCCGAGGGCTTTTAGTATAACAGCAATCCAGCAAGCTACAATCTTTGATGTAATGAGTCGAGTTAATGGCACAGTGTATTGGAATTTGACCTTCTCCAGGAATATTCAGAATTGGGAAGTTGAGAAAATTGTCGATTTGTACAGCTTCCTTCATTCCAGGGAAATAGGAGGAGGGAGAAAAGATAGAATGTTGTGGAACCATACCGAACTCAAAAAGTTTACTGTTAAGTCATTCTACAAGGCAATACAAGCACCTCAACCACACCAACCGGTTGGCTTCCCATGGAAGGGTATATGGAAAGCCCCAACGCCACCTAAGGTTACTTTCTTCGTATGGACAACGGCATTAGGCAAGATTTTGACAGCTAACAACTTAAGAAAATGAGGGATGATAGTCGTCGAATGGTGCTATTTGTGCAAGAAAAATGGGGAAACCATCGACCATTTTTCTTACATTGTGATGTGGCAAGAGAATTATAGAATGGTATTGTAAGAAGGGTAGGGCTGCATTGGGTAATGCCAAGAGGTGTGTCGGATCTCATAGCTAGCTGGAAAAGTTATCATCAATGCAAGCTTCTGACTGCGACGCGGAGGATGATTCCTTTGTGTCTACTGTGGTGTCTTTGGTTGGAAAGAAATGAGAGATGTTTCAACAACAAGGAAAGGACCATGGGGAAAATTTAGGACTTTTTTGTATCTTCTTTGGTACAATAGCTTTTTGCAATTGTACTAAATGGAGGGGATATCCATGAGTTTTTGACTTTTTTTCATTTCAATAGAATTTAACTAGGTTTCTCTTTTGTATACTTCATGTGTACTTGGGTTTTGCCTAGTTGCATTCAATCAATAAAAGTTATTACTTATAAATAAATAAAAAACAGATTTTTTTTATTTGAATAATACTTTACGTGGCCAATGAGACAACAAATGATGCTTTGCGGACCCCATTAATTTTATATTATATATATAGTAGAGTTGAATGCTATATATATATATATATATATATATATATCAACATTCAATACCTTTGTTTTACAAATCATATGGATGAAAGCTAATTAAAGTGGGTTGAACTGGAGCTTTCATTAATTTGTTGTTGTAAGTGTTGACGGTTAATATATAAAACATGCTTTCTATTTATATGTATGTTTTTTTCAAATAATGTTTGGTAATTACTCGTCCCCCATTTAACTTTCATCTTCCAAGAAAGCTAAGAGAAAGACCTACTAGCTAGAGAACAAGCTAGCCATCAATAATTGATTAGAGGTTCAAACCACATCCATCTAATTCCAATCTGAAACTCTGATCTCATTTTTCAGGTACTATATAAGAATAATTTGAAAAAAAGAAATAATACATGATGCGAATACCAACATTATGCATGTCTATATATTGATTTGCAGTCATTACTAATTTAAAGAGTTTCTCTCTAGCTGGCTTGTTTCGATCTATATTATTATTATAAGTTGTCTCGTGTAATATTTTTATAGATCAAAGGCCAATAGAGATTCAACATTTTAGCCACGATCATCCCTTGACATTAGTCCTCAACGAAGTTGGCTATGCTGGCTCATGTAAAATATGCTGGGATAAATTAGCAACCGATTCTAATTGTTACAGACGCAAAGAGTGCGATTTTTACATACATAAATCATGTGCTAAATTTTCTCATGAGTTGCAGCACCCTATACATCTCAAACATCTTCTTCTCCTCAAACTATGTCGTTCAGAATTCTGCATTAATTGTAGCTCCAATAGGTTCGAGTTTAAATATATATGCCCTCATTATCATGAGCTTTATCTTTGTCCTCAATGTGCATTTCTACCGCTCATCAAAACATTTGCAAATCACGACCATCCAATGAACCTTATGCAAAAATTATTGCCATTCTGGTGTAATAATTGTTTGGAGGAAGATAATAGCATGCCTTACTTTTGTCCCACTTGTTTATTGATGCTCCACCCAGAATGTACATTTTTACCATTGATTGAACGGGCACCAACCATACAAGTTGAAATTCATGACCATCCATTGACCCTTGGGCCAAGATTTCAGATGATCTCCTTCCCTTGCAATATTTGTGGGAATGAAATTAAGGGCCCACCCAGATTGTGCCATTTTACTATCAACCGTCAAAGTGATAAGGCACAAGCACCCTCTCAATCTCATTAACTCTCTGCCAGCTGCCCAATCCAAACGTAGAGTAGTGTGCCAACTCTGTGCTGAGACAGTGGATAGGAACTACTCTGTTTATTACTGCACAAGGCAAGATTTTGTTGCTCACCTTTATTGTGCTACAAGAGATGAAGAAATAGACAAATCGTTTGCGTCTGTCTCTATTAACTTATTACCATAATTGTCAAAAAGACCAAACGAGAAGGAGATGGAACTGTGCTATATTCAGAAATCCAGCATTTCAGTCATGAGCATGACTTAAAATTACTCACCGACGATCTTGAGATCATCAACCAAAAGTGCCACGCGTGCATAAGGTCTATCTTTCCTCCATCTTATGCATGTGCTCAGTGTGGATTTTTTCTTCATAATTCTTGTGCTGAATTACTAATAGAAGTGCGAAACTCACTTCATCAACACCCCCCTCAAGTTGAGGTTCTTGCGACAACAACAAGCTTTTCGGTGTGATGCTTGTTGGCAAGTGTGTAATGGCTTCATTTATCATTGTGACGAATGCTACTTTAACCTTGATGTCCAATGCAGTTTAATCCCTGATATCTTTACACATCCTAGTCACGAAGATGAACTTATTCTTGCTAGGTCATCAGATGACAATTGTTGTAGTATTTGTGGATCAGATGAAGGATTCAAATTTAAGTGTGTTGATTGTGAATTTATCCTGGACTTCAAATGTTTGACACTACTGCATACAATAAGCTACGAAGAACATGATCTTCCATTCAGACTTTGTTATACTTCAGAAGATGACTCTGATGAATATTACTGTAATATTTGTGAAGAAAAGCGAGATCCAAAGTGTTGGTTCTATTATTGTGCTGATTGCAATTATCCTGCTCATCCTACATGCATTCTCGAGAAAGACTCAAATATCAAGTAACTTGGAAGAACTTTCAAACATGATATATATTTACTAGCATCCTTTTCCTTTGGTTGAGAAGACTTTTGGTCAATGCTCTACATGTGGTTTTGTCATTTCAGGAGAGTTAGCTTATATATGAATGTGCCGAATGTAATTTCATTGTTCATCTATTGTACTTAGAAGGAAATTGAAAGAAAGACAGTATGGTTGGTATTTACATGTAACATAAATTACATGGAGAACGATTGTAAAGATCACTTCATGTGTATCCACTTATTACTTATTGGACAGAAACTAAACTTGATTTTAATATATGTAGGTTACTTGTTTTGTTGAATAAATATTTAGTAGTTATTAAAAGAAGAAAACAAGGGTATATAGGTGGTTGAATTTAAGTTAATTATATATATATATATATATATATATATATATATGATCAGTGAAGGGGTAATTACATGTAGCTACATATATAACTTGTATGTATATATATAGGCCAATAGGGGCGTGCATCTGGATTCGGATTTGGATCCAGATATCTGGCCATAACCGGATCCCAAAAACTGGACAGATAACCGTATTATATTCGGGTATCTGGATTTTAACCAAATAACCAAATTTGTGTTTTTTTCTCTTAAAATTTGGAAATCTGATTTTAATAACCTCGATATCCAGGATTTTGACTACCTTTTTTTAAAAAAAAAAATGTTAAAATTAAAAAATATTTTATAGCACTTTTTTTAGAAAGAAAATTATGATATCATCCTTGAATCGCCCAGGTTTTTTTTAAAAATAATTTAAACACTTTAAAAGATTTAAAATAATAATAATAATAATACATCACAACTAATTAAAATAATACATCACAATGCTAAACATAAATTTACAAAGAACAAAATAAATAATAATACATTACAACTAATTAAACTAATACCTCTCAACTAATTAAACCAATAGTCTAATACAAAATGTGTTATTACTATCAACATTTACATAATCCTCTAAACAGTATAATTTGCAAATCTCCATAAAGGTATGAACTTAGTTAAGTTTGAACTTTCTCTTTTTGGGATCTAAAACACTTCTTGAAAAATCAAATCAACAAAAGAACATAATTCAAATCCTCAAAATAGATTTATTTATAGGCTTTGTAAAATGAATTACAAAGAGCCATTAGAAAAGCTTACTTACTAGGGGTCAAGTGAGTATTTTGATTTTTAAGTGGTATACTGGTATGCCCTAATCAGAATCTATATCTTTAGATTGACTTGACAAAAAATAACTTTATTAAAAACTTACATCCACCTAAACATATTGTATCCAAAATCAATTAAGCAATGAAAATGAAGATAAAAATGAAGATATAAAGAAAGTCTAACTTACTACAAAAGAAGAGTTTTCAATGCATTGTGTGGGAATTTATATGCTTAAGTTGCAAAACTTGAAGAAATAGGATTACCTTAAGCAAAAGAAAATGTCGATGTTAAGTAAAATGAATAAGTCAGTAATAAAAAATCAAAATAGCAAAGAAACGTGTTTATTTTTTATGTCAATGTCTTCTACAGGCTCCTCCTCTTTCCAAGGACTAAGTAGTTCACAAGTCAAGCAATTTTGGGTTCAATTTAGTGCTTGGACAGTCTCCGACGCTAATGACCAATCCATCAAGCAAGAATCCAACATCCAACCAATAGTCTCACCCTTAATATTATCAATTTTGGAAAACATTATAATTTTTTTGTGTAATGCCCAACTTTGATCAACATAATGGCACATGACACAAATATAACTCTTGTTTTGCAATGATGACCAATATCGATGGTCAAACAAATTCTTTGGTTACTCAACAAAGCCTTCAACTTTTGCTTCTCTTCCATGTATACACCAATACACTCTCTTTGAAAGGTGGTTCGGGATGGCAAGTTGTGTCTAGGCTCTAAATAATTCATAAGTTTAACAAATGCCGGATGCTCTATAACGTTAAATGGCAGTTCACACCGAATAAATAACTATATTGAAAATTATTGCCTTTAATATCTCACGATCACAATCATATTATCGTAACCCTTGAGGACTAGATATTTTACCCTTCATTCTAACTCTAGTGTGTGGTGGTGATTTATCCATCCCAAGATTTTTATTCCGTCTAAGAGAAGAATTTGGACAAGACCATTCTAGGTGATGTGTCATTGATGAAGTGTCATTTTTATAATGGCATCCAAGAAACTTTAGGCAATGCATTCATTGAGCTTTAGGTGCAATGGGATCAACAGATTCAATCTTATTAAAATGATCGTATGCCCTAGAATGGTTGGTAGCCTTCTTGGCTCTTTTTGGCCTTGGGGGAGGATGGTGTGGGCCTAGGATTTGGGATATTCATGGAGAAAGGTACTAAAGGATACTGGCTTCCTCCATGTCTAATGAAATATAGTTGAACTAGAACCTCCAACACTACCACTAAAACTACCTTATATCTGTTTTAAACAATAGAAGAAAAAAAAAAGTATAATAAAATTAAATCAACATGTATTTAAGAAATGGTGGAAACAAACAAGTATGCACATGTTATATATAGTCAAAACATCTATATGTTTCTAACAATGTAAAATCAACACAAATTATAAAACATGCATATTTAAATTCCAAAAATCATAACACATGCATATTATCTAAACAATGAAAAAGGAGAACAAAGAATTTGTCTAACCATATATAATTTGTTCAGTCCTATTTCATTGTTCACAAAATCATACATATCATGATTTCCATCATTGGAATAGCGAAAAAAAATGAAGGAAACAGACCATAGATAATTAAATAAATGGTAGTAAGAATTTGTTATAAATACTTGACTCAAATTAGCTACATGCATGCAGTAATAAATAAATGGTAGTAGGAGTTTTCTTTGATATAGTAATTATACTATTATGTACACTGATATTTGCAATTTTATGATCCTTTTTTTTTATTACTGGGTTTTTTAAATAAAGAACGAAGATATTTCCCAAAAAGATTTTTTGTTTTGCTGGGTGGGAGGAGAGCTAAAAATATAAAAGTAGGCTTAATGCTTCTACTCGTTTCTTTCTTCTTCTTTTTTTGTCAGTGATTTTTGTATCAATATTCCTTGATACAAGGGACTTCAAATGCTATCCTATGTGGTAATCCATTTGATATGAATACACAAACTTTGCAACTCAAGAATTAAAGTGCACACATGTTTGTATATCAATGAGGGCAAATACAGAGTATGATCAAGGATGATATAGAGATAATAATTAACATAAAATGCATCCATGCCCTCACCAACGCCCTATTTGTTTCCTTATCATTGCGCATGCGTGTTGTAATGATCTTAGTTTTAATTTTCTTTGTGTGTTTCCCATCTTTGACACCATCTTCGTACACGGGGGTCTACTCTTGCCTCTAACAACATGACGACTTAATACTTTTTAGAAATTCCTTTCGTGGTTGCATTCACATGATGTTCTCCACCACTGAAGACTAAGGGGTGGGGTTTTGAGGTGAGGTATACCTCACTGAATACTAAGGGGTAATATTTGGATAGTAATTAGTTGAGATAAGATCATATTCAAACCGGTTAATGACACAAAAATGAAAGCAATTGCTGGTTATCTTGACACTTTCCCAGCTGGTGGTAATCTACAAATTAATTGTCTTGGCAAATTGCACTTTTTTTTTTTTTTTGAAAACGACATTCAATTTCATTAATAATCAAACTTGGCTCAAAGGAGTCATTGCAGCCTGTTCAGATTTAACACACTCCTCAATCTGACTAGGCACATCCTTTATTCATACAATATCGTGAGGATAAGAAAAAGCTAACTTAGTTAACTCGTGAGCTATAGTATTGGCCTCTCGATATATA
Source organism: Platycarya longipes (assembly GCA_036559045.1). Taxonomy (NCBI): domain Eukaryota; kingdom Viridiplantae; phylum Streptophyta; class Magnoliopsida; order Fagales; family Juglandaceae; genus Platycarya; species Platycarya longipes. The sequence goes on from CM071801.1 coordinate 13,373,592, forward strand.
AAGTTGACTTGCCAATGAAGGTGCAGAGATATCATGATTTTCTAATGTCATCAATGATTTCACCAAAACTAGTATAGTTCAACTCTACTACATGTGGCCTTAACAACTACTTGACAGTCTCATTCAAATAGGATATGTGACATTCCCAAATCATGAGAAAACTCACAAGTTTTCCTTAGAGTCAAAGCTTCAGCTACCTGTGGTGGAGTCAAGTGAATGTGGATGGAACATAAGACTGCCATACTCTCTCCTTCCGAATTTCTAATGATGATTCCGATACCTAGTGTTCTGGTATGTTTGTTCTTGGCTACATCTCAATTAGCTTTGCACATTATGCCCTCTGGTTTTTTCCATCTACTAATAGCTTGAGTTACCACATGAGAGATTGCTTAGTGTGTCTAGGTCTCCTTAGCATCTCGAAACTCATAATATGCTTGTTGTGCCTTTTGCATAACCATCTTAGGATAATCGAATCTATTGTCATATATAAAAAAATTTCTTCTCAGTCAGATGAAACACATTGTAAAGCCACCAAAGCTATACTTGTTGTGTCCAACTTCTCAATAACATGTCCCGTAGCTGTTTTAACTGCCATGCTATTCCATTTTTGTATAGGACTATGATGGTCAGCCCATACATCTGATGTTGCTATGTAGTTCCATATTACATGGATGACTGTCTCCTATTCCAACCATACACCGGGCATTTTCTATCCATTTCTTTGATCTTTTTTACCAAGTTGCCTTAGTAGGCAAAATATCGTGCCCTAGCTTCCATAGGAACAACTTGACTTTGCCTTCTACTGGAAAATTTCAAATCTACTTCCATCGAGTGGCATTCTTTGGCTGGATCTTCTTCTTATTTGTTCTAAATGGTATGCACTTTTAACATTGAACAGAACATTCCTGGAAAACAACCAAACTTGTTTATCTTCTATAGGCTTTCTGCTCAAAGGGATACTCAGAATAGTTTTATCTTCCTCTTCGCAAAAGTTGTTTGTTATCAATTGAGTTTTCCATTCCCCTATCTCAGAGTGAATGAGCTCACTGACTTTAGCCTCAACATCAAGATTACCTACATTGGATTGCACCTTGTAAGAGTTGGGTGTGGGAAGCCATCGATCTCTTTTGATTTGAATATGATCTCCTCTACCTACACTCCAAACTAATCCAGCTTTGAGTAGGTCCATACTCGACAGCAAGCTTCTCCATATATAAGATGGACAATTTCTAAATTTTGCATCTAGAAGAATAACACCTCTGAAATCTTTATCTCTGAGAACTATAGAAACCAGAGAATGGGGTTGATCTAAATCTTTGCAATATTGAAATATTGAAAGATTCTAAATCTCTAAACCTCGACCCCCTTTTTCTTTGGACTGCCCCAGTTTGAACCAGCTTCTCCAGGAAAATTTGCTCTTGTTTTCCTGATGTCCCCACCAAAATTTGGTAACTATAGCAGTGATTTCTGAGCATAAATTCTTTGCAATCGATAGAGTGTCATAGGGAAGGTAAGCAAAGTTTGGAGAATCGCCTTAATTAAAGTTGTGTTTGGATGTCGAAATGTGTTGAGTTGAGTTCTTTTTTAATAGTAGTTAGTTGAGATGATTGAGTGAGTTTTGTGAGGCCCACTTAGATGAGTTTAAAGTGTGTTTAAATTGTTAGATGAGTTTAGATAAATTTATACGAAGATGTGAAACTGTGAGACCCATGTCCAATTTTTGTCCCCTACGCACGCGTGAATCACTTGGTGGAGAAAAAAGCATTAAATGCTTTTAATACAACCAACAACTTCAGCTGCACAACAAGAGAGAGAGAGAAAGAGAGAGAGAGAGAGAGAGAGAGAGAGGTGGTACAAAAAGAACAAAAAAAAATTAATGTCAGAATGTATGAAAAGAGAGAGAGTGATGATTAGACAATAGCATTTATTAACTACAGTGCATGAACAGTAGCGAGTTTACTGAATTTATTTTGAAATAAGTTAAATTTGTGTGTTTGGATGATAAAATGAGTTTAAAGTAGAGTGTACGAAGTACACTTTGACAACCAGACAGGGCTAAGATGCTTATTTTTCAACTTGTGTTAAGAACTTATTTTTCCAGTTTTGAACCTTTACCCATATATTTACCTTGCATTTAAATCTGCCAACCTTACGTGGAAGTCCTAGGTATCTCTCATAAGACCCACATTCTCTGATCATTGCTTGTTGTGTAATTTGGTGTCTCACGGTAGCAGGGGTATTAGAGTTGAAACATATCTTAGTTTTTTACTTATTCAAAAATTGCCCAGATACTCTTTCATACCTATTAAGAATTGCTTAGATGTGTTACCATTCAGTCAATGAAGCTTAGCCAAATATGATGCAATTATCTGCAAAAAAGAGGTGGTTAATTCTAATCCCTCATTTTGACATAGTCACACCCTTAATTAAGCCATTTCTCTCAGTATTCTATAATATAGCAAAAAAACCTTCAGCACATAGTATAAAAAGGTAAGGAGATATAAGATCTCCTTGCCTTATTTCCCTTGATGGTTCAATAGGTTTACCAGGCTATCCATTCATTAAGACAGTGTACTTAACAATTGCGATGCACTGCATGACTAGATTGATCCAGATTTCAGCAAATCCTTGCCTTCTCAAGATTGCTTCCACATAACTCCATTCAAGTTTATCATAGGATTTGGCCGTATTTAGTTTCAAGGCCATACTTGCTGCTTTTCCTTTTTGTCTAGTCTTCATGGTATGTAAGGTTTCATATGCTATCAGTACAGTTTGTGAGTAGACACCCAGGTATGAAAGCACCATGGTTGCTTGATATCACCTTGTCAAGTATGTGTTTAGCCTATTTGCTAAAACTTTGGACACCAATTTGTACAAAATATTACATAGACTAATTGCCCGGTATTCAGTGACAGAAGAAGGAGAATTAACCTTAGAAATTAGAACGATATAGGTATTATTCAAGTTAGGATCTAAAGTTCCCCCATTGAGGAAACTCAGTATAGCCTTACATACCTATCCTCCAACTGTGCTCCAATACTTTTGATAGAAATGTTGCCCCAAAACCATTAGGTCCAGGGGATTCAGGTGGTCCCATCTCTTGTAATGCTTGGTAAACTTCCTCTTTTGTAAACTATTTTATAGTTCTGCATTCATATCATCGATGAACTTTGATGAAATTTCTGTTAAACAACTCTCGAGGTCCTCCTATGCTGGAGTGGAAGCTATGAAAAGCTCATCAAAGTATCCATGAAATGCTGCCTGGATATCTTCTGGTGCATTATATAATCAACCTTGAGCATCTCGGACTTGTGTGATCTTTTTTTTTTTTTTTTATCTTTGGCTAGCACAAGCATGGAAGTATTTAGAATTCTTGTCTCCTTGCTGAAACCAATTTAATTTAGCTCTTTGTTTTCATTTGATGTTTTCTTTTTCCAGCAACAAACTAATATCAGTTTGTAGTTGTTTTATAATTTCTACATTGTGAGTGCTTTGTTGCTACTGCAATCCCTTAAGTTCTTCTATTTTGTCTTTGATGAGCCCGCCTTCTTCTCTAGTCTTTGTTGCATTCCAATTGATCAAGTGTTGTTTGCAGACATCCAATTTACATTGCACATTTTGAAAAGGGTCTTCCATTAATGCCTCAACTATCCAAGCATCTTGTATAACTCGACTCCCTTCTTGATCTAGTGTCCATTTAGTTTCAAATCTAAACATTTTTTCTTTCCTACTCCACATTGTCCTGCTGGTTTTCATTTCTAATAGTAAGGGTTTATAGTCTAATTTAAGAACTGGTAGAACCAAAACCTCCACATACTTATACACCTCAGACTATTTAGTGTTTGCCGCCCCTCGATCTAACCTTTCTTTAGTAAATGCTCCATTTGTGTGTTTGTTGCTCCAAATATATTTATCTCCTATCTAGCCTAAATCATGAAGGTCATTGTTTTCAAGAGCTACTCTAAATTATTTCATTTGTTGTTTAGGTCTACCTTTACCCCCTACTTTTTTAGATTGGCGTAACACTTCATTAAATCTCCTATTACACACCAGGATTGGTCTTGAACATTGAAATTAGGGTCCAAGTTTCTTTTCTTTTATTAACATTAGGCTAGCCATACAACCCACTTAGAAAAAAAGTTTTCCTTTTTTCATCAAAAGTGATTCGGGTATGGATATAACTATGGGAATAATGAACTATTTCTAAGTTAACTTCATCATTCCAAAGTAGAGCTAACCCTCATTTTCTTTCCACTGGTTCTACTACAAAATAGTTTGGAAACTGAAATTGGTACTTCAACCTGTCAACTTGTTTTACAAGCAGTTTAGTCTCAATTAAATAAACTACTAAAGGTGTCTTTTCCTTTACCAAATGGCAAAATTCATAAACTGTCCAGGGGTTTCCAAGCCCCTAGCGGTTTCAGCTCAAAACTTTCGAGGTCCTTGGTGGGGCTGCCTAGCAACCTCTACCAAATTCATAGCAATTGTTGTTGGTTTTTCCATTTCTTCTAATCTACCTCTTTTAATACATTCATCTCTGTCATAGTGCTCCTCATTGAGTGACTGTTCTCTTTTTGATCCTGACCTCAGAGACATAGCAATAGCAGAACCTTTTAAGCGTGCTCTTCTCTTTTACTTTTTCTTAAAAGAATTACTAGGTAGCGGCATCTGCACCTCACAGTCTTCTGCATTCCCAACCAAACATTGGTCACTTTTATTTGTTTCTTGCACCTTGAATTGCTCTTGAGAATCCTAAGCTAAGAGTGATTGTTGAAGGTAACTTTGTCCACCAGTTTCTTCTAGTCTAGCCTGAACATGCAACAGCTGATATGCATCCATTTGAGAATACTGTGACTCTTCTATGTAAACTTATATCTTCTCATCAACAGTGATTCCTTCCTTTATGCTCTCAGTATGTGTGATATTTGTAAACAGGTTAATGATTGAAGGTTTGCCAATGTTAGTGACCACATTGTGTTCCTGTTGTTGGCAATCTCATACACCCTCAGATTCCTTTGTTCGTTGTGCATATTGTTTCTTATGCAAGTTACCTTTATCCCATGGTTCCTAGATAAAGTTATCATCTTGAATTTTGGACAGCCAGAAGTTCCATGACCCATCATTCCACAATTAAAACAGACCTTAGGTAATTTCTCATATTAATAGGGGCCTATGATGTATCCCCTATGAAATTTATGAATTTGCCTCTTACTAATGGTTTCTTGACATCAATTTCCACCTTAAGTCTTAAGAAATTACCTCAGGCTGTATTATCCTCTTTAACATCCATGTCTTTCATTGTTCCCAAAGAACTAGCAATTTTGTGACCTATATCTTCTTTCATACAAGCCATAGGAAGTTCATATAGCTGTAACCAAAAACTTTCTTTCTTGCATTCTATTTTATTTGGAGGAACCAACCCATCATAAGGCTTTAAGAGAAATAAGCAATTATCGAAAAGCCAAGGTTTACCTTTCAGCACTTTGTTCCTATTGATTTCACTCTGGAAGGCCATGAGAAACAAATTTTTGCTCAATTCAAAGAAAGAGAATGTGCAGTTTTCCATATCTTCCCCATCATAGAACTGATGATTTCTTTGCTAATAATTCGTTCGGAATACAGCTTTCCTATAATATTCATATCCCCTTTCATCATCTGTTCGTTCACCTTGCTAGCTTCGAGATTGATTACCTGACTTTCTTTTTCAAAAAGTTTCAGTTTAGACCTCATTTCTTCCAATTCATCCATTGTTTCAATCTCATTCAGCCCTAGATGGACCAGCAAATTTCTCTGGTAGCTACCTCTTGAAGAACCAACCACGGCTCTGTCCACCACCATATCGCCCTTTCTTCAGAGCAAAGAAAGGAGATAAGCAGCGACGCTTTAGATTTCTTTTTCGCAAATCGCACTTAATGGAGAATATAGCATCAAAAGTGCATGTATTTTGACTAAGAGAAGGAAATTAAAGAAGAGGTGGGCGAGTGCTCAACGACAAAAGAAATGATAAGATTTTGAAAGATGCTAGAGAATCTTAAAAATTCTAGATTCCCAATTAGTAAAAACTTTTGCTTGGAGAGCATTTGATCATGAGTTTCTAAGGGCAAAATGTAACTTTTTTTTTCTGTTTAATAAAGCATGTTAATATTAAATGAAGTTAATATAAAACGTTTCGAGAGGCTCCTTACTACTATCAATATATAATATACTAGTAGAAAAAAAGTAATGTGGAATGCTACCAAACAAGGAGTTTGTAGCGGTCTAGTGCACCTACTGAATGCGCGAATCAATTTTGTGACCAATTAATTTTTTGAAAGCTCTAGTCTCTATGATCTTTCTTGGAGGTTGCTATTTCTCTCGTGATGGGAGAAATTTTCCAATCAGACTCTTTGCCATTGATAGAATGATTGATGAGGCATGAAGACAATGGGCCATTTTGTAAGTCATGTTTGCTACAAAAGCTTCTGCTATTACTGGGATTGGGGAAAAAATTTCCTCGATCCAGATTTCAACAAGCTTTCCTTCGGAGTTCCTGCTTACGGCAGAAGGTGTTGAGAAAAAACTACAAACAACAACATCAAAGGATATACAAATTTGATTGATAGATGGATTTTGCCAATCTAATTCACCTTTAGGAAGATTTTGCTTCGTTTGCCATGCTTGAAGGTTTTCTTGGTATAAGTGATTTAGCTGCTGTGTTTCTTTAGGGAGGGAGAGCTCTAACTAATTGTCAACTCGATCATTCTATAGATGCCAAATGAAATCTAAATTAAGAGCTACAAATATTTGAAAATGATGTTCCTCCTGATTGCTAAGACCCAACTTCAACTTAGGATTTAAGATAGAAAGAAACCAATCTTTCATTGAATTCACGCCAAAGAGGGGAGATTTAAAGGCCAACATATTTGGCTCCATAAGGTGCGAGTGATTGGACATTCAATAAAAAGGTTAAGAAGGATTTCTTTCTTTTTCTTCATAAAGAGGGCAATTAAAATAAGGAAAATCATAAAGGTATCTTTTAATTGATCCTTTATTGGTAGGATATCCCAAACAATTTTTTAGAGAAGAAGCTTATGTTGATCATGAATCTTTAGTTTCTAGATTTTTGTCATCTGACATTTTGGGAGGTTTTCCCGAATAGAGTTTCCAAGATTAGCGGAAATATGATAAGCAGTCTTGATAGAAAATTTTCCATTTTGAATTTTGGTCTAGAATGGGCAAAAAGTAATTTGAAGAGGAAAAGAAATAGATGAAGATAAAAAAAAAAAAAAAAAACATGCTGCTAAAAATGCAGTTAAAGAGCATTTGAATTGACCCATTGAGAGCTACGAAATACAGTACGTAATTATGATGAAATTAAGGTTTAATTAATAAGGAGTACCCCCCGCCGCCGCATCGTCCTTCTCTCTCAAAACCCTAGAGACAAACTAGGGTTTATGTGCTGCCAGGGATGGGAGCTTCGACTCTCTCCCCCCTCCTTTCTCCCTTTTTCTTCCCGCATCCTTTCTCCCCTCTCCTTTCATCTTAGTTTTCTTTTGCTTTTCTTCCCCATCTGCGAGTATTTCTCTTCCCCCCACCCCTTTCTTTTTCTTCTTTTCTTTGTCATGCTTTCTTTTCTTCTTTGTTTTCTTTTTCAGGCACATCAGTGTTGGCTTGTTTTGCCTCTTGAGCTTAGTAATGAACAGCAATAATAGCGGACAAGACTTTGATGGTGACAAGCAGAGATGCTTGACTAGCAAACGGTGTTGTTCGTAGGCCTCTGGCGATTAAAGCCCCCAACGCACCTCTCCGTAGGCCTCATAAGGCACCGACCTCTTAATCGAGGGTGGAACCTCGCCAGATGGAGCAGCGCATGAGTTGTACGCACGACCCGAAGTGAGAATATTCATCTTTCACGCACCACCTCTTAAGGTGGTTTCTGCTGGTATGCGCGACTCCCCGAGGCCCAAGATCACCTGTCGCCACGAGACCGACCACCCGCTTACCTCCAGAGGCGGCACGTGTACTGCACTCGCCGTGCACAGCCGCGGGTTGGGTTTTTTTTTTGTGTCTGTTTACTTTTCTCCAAGCTTGAAAAGTAGATATATATCTACGAGATATATTTCGATTTTTCCATGTTATCTGCTTTCGGGTTTTGTGTTTTATTTAGTTTAATAAAAGTTTATTTTCTAGAACATTTGGTCCGTAGAGTGTATCCCTTAGTCCGTCTTAGAACGGAGTGTATGGTTGATTTGTTTGGTTGTTTATAGGATTGAGACTCTGTTTTAAACATAGTGGGCTGTCTCTCAGACTATGTTCTGGAGAGGTTGTACAACTAGGGCTAGACTATGTCAGTCACTTTTAATATACTGAAGAGTTACAAATCGTCATTAGTTGATTTGTAACGTATGTTTCAAGTCTAATTATAATACTCAATATTAATTAATGCAGTTTGCTTTTCAAAAAAAAATTAATAAGGAGTACTAATAGGAAAGAAAAGGCACACTTACAAACAGATATTATTGCTGGGAATTAAGTACCCAACCCTCAATAGATTATGATGACTTTTTTTCTCAACAAGTAAAGAAATTTATAGATAAATTAGCAAATAATAAGATACAAGGTTCAATAGGGTGAAAATTTTCTATAATTTTTTTAGAAGAAAATTTTATTTACAGTCCTGAGTGAGAAATTATATTGCAATATTATTGATAAATAAGTATAAAAGAAGAAAAACTATTATTTTAAAAAAGATATTATTGTAATTTTAAATTTTTCTAAACTAGACTTGTATTGCAATTTTCAAAATGAAGACCGTATGTAGTATTGCTTTTTCGCAAAACCAATAGATAAATCACCAAGAAAAAAAAAAGAGAGATTTGGAGTTAAAAGTTTGACTCCCACCCATTTCCCACAAAGGAAAGTCGCATAAGACGTACGCGCTGCACTTTTGAAAGGGTTTCCTCTACCTTCTAGTAGATCGACATCTAGAGAGGCTAGTGGTGGGGCACGCTTCAGTCTAAGGATGTCGAAAAGTAGTAGATTGACATATTTTGGTGCTATGGGCTGAAATCTGAAAGAAAAAAATTAGAAAAAGACAATCTTAAATGGAAATCGTGATTGGCGAGGGGGGAAGGATGGATAGAGCCGAAGTTCCAACCCCCTCTACCTGGTGAACGAATGGAGAGGAAGCCTAAGCGGATACGGTTTTCTTTTCTCGTTTGGAGAGAAAAGGGGGAGGACCAAAAGTTTTTAGTCGATATTCTTATCTTGTAGAGCGTGATGAAATCAAATGCAAATGAGTTTTTTTAAAGCAAAATTGTCAAAGCAACACAGACGTCTTTAAGTTTTGTGTATTATGGTTTATCGATATTTAATCAAAAATTTTATTAGTGTTGACTCTTCCATTAGGCGAAGGCAATTGCCTAAAGTCTCTAATGGAATAAGGCTCTCTAAAATAAAATTTAAAGTAAATTTTTTTTTAAAGAAAGAAAAAATATCCAATTAATAAACTCAATAAGAGAACTATCAAAAATATCAAATATATATTATATATGTCATTAATAATAAAAAAAATATTAGTTGAAAATATAGTATAAAATCTTAAGTAGTAATTTACTTCACAAATAATAAGAATTATTTGAAAATAAAAATCTAATGTAAAATTTAACATAAAAATAAATTTATTTAATTTTACTTTTAAAAAAAAAATAAATAAAATTTTAACCTTAACTCCTTAACCTATTGAGCATTTTTATATTATGCTTTTGTCATTCATAAAATCTCGCTTTCTTAACATATTTCGATCGAGTTAAGCCAAGTTTCAATGGCTATCATACCTCTCAATATCAAAACTTATCGGCCTCCTTACCTTCCTTTCCCCTAAAAAGCTATGTACTGCCTCTCCCTTCCTTCCCCTCCGAGCAAGCTATCGACCCAGCCCTTCGCCTCTCAGGAAACAATCCTTTTGTAATGGTTTTAAGTCATTCTCATAAGGATATCCGGACTACCCTTTTCCTACACTTATATAGGATCTTTGGGTCGAAGAAATGAGACAGGAAAACTGGCATTGACTGCCCATTTCATGGCCACAAACCTAACCAGTGGGCTGGACAGGACTATTGGGGTGGTTGGATTTCCAGCCGAAATATTGTCATAAGAAATTATAAATCACCTCTTGCATATCAATATCATGGGCCCATTTGGATAAACAAATATAATAAACAATTTATTTTTTTCAAAATTCCATACAAAATATAATAAAGAATTTTTTTATTTTAAAATAATAATAATATTAAAAAATAATATTTTTATATAATATTTTATCTAACTTTTAATTTTTATCTAAAAATATATCATATCATCTCACTGTCTATATGGTCCTTAAGGTGAGGAATGTTACTTTTGGAATATTCTGCTCACCTGGCATTTTGTATTAGTGATGGAGACTCCAGTCCTAATTAGAGCACTCTCTTGGCTTTACTAAAATCTAACTTTGATCAAATTTAGCTAACAAGACACTTAAAACACCCCATATTAAATTAGGCATGTTTATATAAATTTTAAATTTTGTTATAGTGATCAAATATGTAGATGAATAATAACTTAGCAAAATGCTATAATATTCATTTCTCACTTGTCTCACCAAATATGTAAATATTTTTGTAATTAACTAATTTGGTTCTATTTATTTTTAGTAAATATAAAATGTGATAAAAATAAATTAATTATTAATATTAATTTAATATTTAATATTTAATAAATGTGATAAATATTAATATTAATTTAATTAAAATAGAATTATTATTAATAAATGTGTATATAATAATATTTTATTATTATATATAAAATAAATAAACAATTCAATTTGGAGATTGGGTTTGACTGGAATAGGATAATGCAAACTCATGTGATATTGGCTGAAATTTAAATTTGTATTTAGTCAATTCAAATAGAATGCTCTTAAACCCACCACCTTTTCATTTTCTATTCTGCCTTTCTGGTGAGTTCTAAAGAACATATTTACCCCACTCTACTGAACCCACTACTTTTATTATTATTATTATTATTATAATCATGATTATTGCCCTTAGATCTCAAAAACTTGTCAAATTCGAAAGGCTGAACAAGAAAACTTCCTTAAAAAACTGAGTACAAATGGACCCTACTCATCAAAATGATTGCAGGAATACAGGACAGAGTTCACAAGAATCAACAATTAACAAGGAACAGTGACAACATGATCAAAATAACCATCCACATTGCTGAGACAAAAATAAAACTGCCAGACATCCATCCCTTTTAAACTGACAAGAGATGAAGATGATGATAACTAATTAGAAATCAGTTGAGGGGAGTGGCTCATGGCCGGTGGCTGGGCTAATGAAGAAGATCTCGTAAACGACGGCAGCGATGGCAGAGCCAATGAGGGGACCGGCCCAATAGACCCAGTGGGAAGACCATGACCAGCTGACCACAGCAGGGCCAAAGGAGACAGCAGGGTTCATGGATGCACCATCGAAGGCACCACCGGCTAGAATGTTGGCGCCAACTATGAGACCAATTGCAATGGGTGCAATTATACCAATGTTTCCATTCTTCGGGTCCAAGGCTGTGGCATAAACCGTGTAAACCAACCCGAAGGTCATCACAATCTCGAACACTAGGGCATTCCATACACTCACATCAGATGATAGAGAGAATGCTGGTGTTGACTGCAAAATATAATAATAATATTAATATTAAAAAATATTATCTTAATAATATTTTATTCAACTGTTAAAATTCATCTCATTTCAATTGAAAATATCCAAACCATATCTAAGAGTCGGTTTGAATTTATAGACAAAACGATTAATTCATTTCAAACTAATTATTATATATTTTTTTAAATTCTTATATAAAATATAATTTTTAATATAATTTTTTAAAATTATAATAGTATATTTTTTTTCCAAATTTTAATTTAATTTTTTAATTTTAAAAGAATAATAATATTAAAAAATAAATTAAATCCATTTCATCAATTCAAATTGAATCTAAACCTTTTGCCAAACCATCGTCATCAAAATATTATTGGTGTATTCCAGCCAATAAGCGACAAGTTTTAGTAAAGGTTCTCGTGAGTCCTTGACTCCTTACCACGTGGTCACCAGCCGTTTCCCAACTTTTTGGTTTTGTTCCTCTTCGTTTACTTTCTGTTTTTTTTTTCGACTGTATCTGTAATTTTCTTTTGCACTTTAGGCAATGGTTTACCTTGTATATCAACCGCACGTAATTTTATTTTTTGAGAGTAGTAATCACATATTTTCTCTATGTGCATGTCTTCCATTATGAAGAGAATGCACACTTTAAAGTTATAAATTTATATATATATTCTATCAGTCAATATCACAATTTAGTTTTCAATTTAAAATCGGTTTATAAAATAGTTATATATCAAATATTTAAAATAATAATAATAATTTTGGAGAACGAGAGACTGGTGAGGTGAGTGGTTTCACACGCCCAAATCTCAAAAGTCGAAAGTAACAAATTATGTTACAAAATGGGTAAATATTTAGTAAATAATGGTTTTGTAAGAAGATAAGTGATTTGTACAAATTTCAAATAAATATATTTCATGAAAGTCTTTATTAAAAAAAAATATGGATCTCACACTAGAAATGTGTAAAAAAAGACTCATTTTCAGTAGAATTTATCTTTTTCTAAAAGATTTACACAAGACTTGTTTATTTAAAATTAATAAAAAATAATAATAATAATCTCTATCCTTTTTGTGCTTGTCAGAGTTTCTTCTTTCCGCTTCTCTCTTCCTCCCCTCTTCGAGGATCTCTATAAATGTATTGCTTTTTTTCATTTTTTTTTATGCTTTCATTTTTTTTTATTTAAATGTACGTTTAACTAGTAAAAAGCGTTAAAAATAGTTGTGAATAAAAATAAAATATTAAATAATAATAAATAATAATAAAATATTCTAAAAATGCTTAAAATACCTTATTATCCAAAGATAACCTAATAACTCTATGGTAAAAAGTGATTGATCTATTATTTTCTGGCAATTCATTTATGCCAAACATGCACCCTTAGAGAATTGACATTGATTTTATTAAAAAAAAAAAATAATTTGATAAAAAATACAAATTTAATAAATAAAAAATACTTGAAAAAGTTTCACAGATCCATCAAAAAACTTTTATTATATTTAATTAAAATGAAAAAAAATAAAGTAGAGAGAATAAAATTACTTTTAATTTAACTTTTGAATAGTAAATTTTTTAAATATGAAAAATTTACTATTTAAAAACCAAACTAAAAATATTTACTTTATTCTTCCCAACTTCCTTTTTCATTTTTGAATAAATATGACAAAGATTTTTTATAGATCTAATGTGTGAATTTTTTAAGTGTTCTTTATCCATCAAATTATATTTTTTTATTAAATTTAAAAAAAAAAATTGATAGAATGAATATCAGTAATCTTATACCCGCAAGTTCTTTGGCTCTAGAGTCTAGACCATAAATCTTTTTAAAAAAAAAACGAAAAAAAAAAACAAGGTAGTAGATTGATTTGAGAGCTCTGCCAGTGTATTACGCGTTGCCGTGCTTCACACTGATTAGTGATTATTATTTCGTCTTCAAACTTTCATGAGTAGTCGTTGATGTTAAGTAGCTTTTAAAGAGTTGATCTATGAATGTCTTACCAGTCCGGTGGAGAGCTCGAGAAGAAAGCAAGCAACCACAGCACCAAGTAGCTGCGCAATCCAGTACAGAATACCCCTTATTAGTGATATGTGTCCGCCCAGGAATGCCCCGAATGTAACTGCCGGGTTTACGTGCCCGCCCGAAATGTTGGCCGCTATTGCAACGCCTACGAACAGTCCGAACCCGTGAGCCAGGGCTGCCGCTACTAGTCCCGCCGGCGTTGTCGACCCATTATCCGTTAGCTTATCTGCCAAAACAACGTTGATCATCAGTCTCTTAATCTCCAATACAAATTATAAAAAGAAAAAGAAAAAAAAAAAAGAATAGATGATTATACAAATATATGAATTCAGGGGCCTTACTGAATGCCACCCCGGAGCCTTCGCCGGCGAAAACAAAAATGAGCACCGATATGAACTCGGCCAGAGCCGCTTTGAGAGCCCCGGGATGGGAAAACTCGCTGGGAGATCCAACGGCAATCTGAGAAAGCGGCATCTTCTGAAACTGAAAATTCAGAAACAGCCTCCCTTGAGCTTACAAAGCTTCTTGCTCCACAAGCATTTACTAGGTGACAGTGTTCATTTATAGCAAGTTGTTCTGGAACCGGAAGAGCCGGTTTTGATCCGGTGACAGCATTTTCAGAACGAGAAAAAAGAAGGACGCATTTTCTGGCAGCCACATGTCCTTGTCAGCTTAAGGCTGTGCCTACATCATGCCACGTCTACTGCAGAAGAAATTATATCATCGACCAAAAACGGTGGGGGATGGTGGTGGTGGTGGTGGGGTCCACCAATGATTGATTGTTACCATGGAGTGGGGTTTTTGTTTTTTATTTCTTGACCGACCATTGGATTATTTATGCTGTCTTGATGTCGACCTCTACGCTTGCTTGAGCTGGCTTCATTCTCTAATTTTCATTTTGATAATCCTCTTAATAAATTAATAATAATGTTATTTTTAAGTAATATATATTTTTAATTATAAATTCTGTAATTGTCACATAATTATTTTTAAAAAATAAATAAATAGTAAATAAAAAAAATTAATTACATAATAATGAATTCTATTATTTTCTAAAATAATTACGCACGCATCTCAGATTCTCACGGTTGTAGAATTATTCATCTCTTTTTATCAATATTTTGTTCTAAGAATAAAGTTTGTTTAATTAATTTCGAGAGCATTAATTTATAGATTGAGATGTTTGGTACGCTTAATTTATAAATTGAATAATATTAACTTACAATTATTTTACACCAAAATTAAATAATCCAGTTTTATTTTTAATAAAATAATTTATTTATTTTTATAGTTTTTTGTTTTTATGATTAAGAATTTATGTTACACGGTTTATAGAAATATTATTTGTCCCGAATTTTGGTCTTGGATTGTAAATTATTTTTTTTTAATTTTTTTTTTACGTAGTGATTAAGTAAGTATTTTTAAATGATGATATTTTTTTCTTTTTTAAAAATATGTAAGAATATATTTTAAAATATGAATAAAAAAACACTGAATTCTTTTTTAAAAAATATAGCCTATTCGAAACAAATTTGGACATGTCCCGAAGGACATGTAACACTACTCATAAATAAAACAAGTATTTCCTTCCTCTTTTGTTTTATCTATATTTTTCTTACAACTTTTTTTCTAAAAGCAAGCATATCATAAATAAAATAAAAAGCTATAAGATATAAGTTTCAATAGGGTAGGAATTCCTAACAACCATCCCAAAACTTATAAAGACACAACAAATATCGAAAAATAAAAACAATTTTAAAACTATAAGTGTGGCTTCTACCAATCTCATAGAGGGAATACTGCTTGAAGTGGTTTTAAAATAGTCTTACGAACAGACTATTTGGCTACGACAGAAAGTCGCAACAAGAGGAGACTATTGCCCACTTTTTTTAAAAAATGCTAAATTTAGAATTTGTATAAAGAAATTATACTATTTATAAATATTTAGATAGAATTATAATAATTGCCACGTCACTTTTTTTACCTTTATTTTATGAATTTATTACCAGCAGGATCCAAATCATTCATAAATGGAGGACCAAAATGACAAACTTTGATAAGCACAGTGGATTCATGAGTTTTATCTGAAAACAGCATATATCTCTAGATCTCCCAGCGCGTGATCATGTTTTGTTTCCATTCACTCAGATCTGAAATGCATGCATCAGTCTTCTGAAAGGCATTTGAGAAATTCATGTTGAGATCTCATCCTTATCTGCCAACCCAAAAGGTAGGTAGTTTTTTTTTTGTTAAATGAGAAAAACTAAAGCCATTCTTTAAAGTCATAAACAAAAGTTATATCTTAATATTTTTTATTTTTTTATTTAATAATTAAATAATTATTTTTTAATGATATAATATTTTTTAAAAATAAATATATAATATTAAAATTGTTAAAAATTATATAAAAAACCAAATAAAAGAAAAAAAAATATTAGCCTAAGCAGATCCTAGGATCCCACAAAAGTGACTCTAACTAGTATTTTAAATTTCGTACTGTACCGGTCGATACATACTATATCAAAACAATGGCTGGTATAGAAATAGCCATGTTTTGTACCGGCCAAAATACTAGATGTACCGGCCTGTACTAGTCATACCGACCAATATTTCGACTGTACAGACCGGTATTTCAGTCGTATCAGCAATGCCTATACCGGCCGTTTGGGATTTGAACTTTTTTTTTTTCATTTCTTGCCCTTTTTTATCTTAATTCAAACTAGACTATTTACATATATATTTATATATATAATTTATTCATATATTGATTATTATTTTGAAATATAACTTATATATGTATTTATATATATAATTTTTTATATATAGATTATTTTAAAATAGTACACGAAACGATATCGATAGCGAAATATTTTATTCTAATATCTTGACTGGTATATTCATTGGTACGATATTTAAAATATTAATTCTAACGCTATTTTTTTATTTAATAATTTAATATTTAAAATTAAAAAATAAAAAATAAAATAAAATAAACCCAAAAGGTAGGTAATATATACATGCAAATTGAAATTGCATTTAATCAGTCAAAACTCTTCTCACGTCCGATAGCAAAATATTTTATTCTAATATCTTGACTGGTATATTCATTGGTACGATATTTAAAATATTAATTCAAACGCTATTTTTTTATTTAATAATTTAATATTTAAAATTAAAAAATAAAAAATAAAATAAAATAAACCCAAAAGGTAGGTAATATATACATGCAAATTGAAATTGCATTTAATCAGTCAAAACTCTTCTTACCTCCAATCATTTTCCTCGCTGTTTCACCACGTGCATGCCTTTTAATTCGGGTTCCAATAAGGGACCCTGCCATTGTTGCTGCTACCATACTTTCTGTGTCTCACTCTCAACCATCTCCGTCCAAAAAAACATATCCCAATTCCGATTTTCTAGTCTTAATTTTTCTCCAAATCAAAATATGCTGACCATGACTTTATTGCCCTCCAGCCACTTTAGAGCTACATGCATGCTATCCCTCTAGTTCTTGGTCCTTCGATTTGATCACCTAAATTTATCACCATGATATATAGAGCTTCACATGCTACTGATCAGATGTCACGTGATAAGTCTCACGGATAACAACAAATACGTGTTTACTTTATACACTCCACATGCCAGCACTACTATACTAGACTCTTCGACCTCAAATCTTTTAAATTTGATCCAACCATTCCACCTTTAATGACGTGTAAGTGTGCTGTCTTGGCTACCCGTGGATAATTTAGACTATTCAATCCTAGCTATTGACTTGTTACATATTCTACCCAAATCTGGATGCAAGAGAGAGTACTATACTATTGAGTTTGTAGAGTTTGATTTGGTTGTGTGTCGGGTCCGGCTTGATGACTTGACCTTGCAAATATGTGTTATGATCTTTTGCAAATTTCCAAGGAGGGTTCGGTCATGCTTGCTTCAGCTTAGGCCTATATGTAGTGTTAGGCAGATAGTTCGTTCGATGTTCACACGTTAGATAGCTCAAGCAAAAATTGCTTAAAAGTTTGTTTGATTCTCTCTCGACAAGTCACTCAAACGAATATCAAACAAGGAGTTCACTCAATGCACACTTGACATTTTGCTCAAGCAAATAGTATAGAACAATAAAAATTAAAATTTTCATCATGTAATATTATATATACTAGTATAGAAGTTCTGAGAGTTCTAGTTAGTGAGATTTCGTCCTAAAATAAATTTTGTGATTCTTCAATACAATAAAATCCTTCGCAGCTCAAGAGATGTTGTCATATTGATGAACAGTATTGGTTTTGTATGGTGTAATTGACTTACTTGTATTTTCTTTTGCTTATTTGTCCTTTGTTTTCACAACATATACTGCAATCCCCTTTTATTGATTGTAGCTCCCGACTACAACTCTTTATTCCACTGGATGAACTACTCTAAAACTCTTATATGATATGATGGACATGCCTACTTAATGCAAACAAAAGTAATGTTAGATATAAGTCTCATATATACAAATTTTGTACAAGTCTTTTGTAACAATGTGGACCTCATAAAAAAAAAACGAAATTTTCACTCTTTTATGATGAGATCTACTTTTTACAAAAGTCTTGACTTGTACGATATTTGTATATTTAGAACTTGTATATATATTTTTCTCTCTTATCATAATTAATGTTGATTTTTGAAGAGTCTCACTCTTGCTCTTACATCATGATTTATTTTTAAATAAATCAAATAAATAAGAGAGTGATTCATGTCAAGATCATATGGAATCATGATTACTTAATAATTGTAAAATGCATAATCGTACAATAGAAGAATCGATGATTAATTATATATATAAAGTCATTATAATTAGGGTCCACCAATTATAATCTGATTTTTTTCTAAGAAAATTCATTAAACTAGAAACATGATTTATGAGAAAAGAGTGGGGTTCCTCGACAATCGCCCCAAATTAATAAACGACAGTATAAAAGAGGTGGAAAAAAGAAAAAAATGTTAGTTTATTTGGAAATAATTTCTTGAACTTACCATTGTCCTACAAGAGAACGTTATCTTATAAAAATGATGGAAATAAGGTGTTTACAATAAAGTGAACAATGGAACCACTGCTAATGGCGGTGGAACATTTGCTAAAAGCAGTAAAAATAGCAAGTGCACTGTTACTTGTTGTCTTGAGTTGATTGTTGGAGAAATCCATGATCCTTATTACAAGATCATGACTTAGGAAAAACAAAAGCATAGAGAAGTAGCCAAAACTAAGACAAGTCGCCGGTAGTGGGCCCCTATAGGCGATGTCACCGTCTCATGTGGTGATAGGTCGGTCAAATCTGATGGATCTGAGGTCTCCGAAACCGGTAGAACTGCGAGTAGCTTCAAAAATCCCTCCAAGTTATAGTTGTGCATGGATGACACGCATGGCATGAGTCGCACATGCGGCCAACATGCCGAGTAAAATCGTGGTCCCCTTCTATGAGCTTAAAAATTGATAATTGGAGAGGCTATTGAGGTCGTGCTTGGTGGTCCGAGGTTGCCGGAAGGCAGTAGATCGGCTGAGGTCAATGCTACAGTGAGAAAACTTGAAAAAAAAAACTAGAAAAAGATGATGATCAACTGATTTTATGGAAGTTAATAATTCTGTCAACACTCAGGTAGTATTGTTGAATGAAGATGATGATATTGTAGGATGTGATGGATCATAGAGCTAGCTAGTGATCAGATCTATGATCATCTTCCTAATCCCCTCCAACTAAAAGCAACCAAGTTAAAATAAACAAATAAAATTCCGAGCTCTTAATTTTTAAACTAGAAACGTGATATAACTATATTGCAGTATATATATGGTGAAAGGGATGAAATTAAAGGCACTTATTGAGCATTTATGAGAAAGGGAACAAAAGGACAGATGATGGGACTGAAAGGTGAGTTGATGGACATTGGGAGCAGATGAGAAGAAAAGCAAGACGGCAAGGAAAAGGAAGTCGACTGTGACACGCAAGATAAAGATCTGCCTAGATATTTACCTTGGCTATAAAAGGACTGGCCGGCTGGAACGCATGGGGCTCTCTTCTTCTTCTTCAACCTGGGTTTCCCCAGACTTCTCCAAAAGCACAAGGTGAATTTATCTAGATGGTCATTTATACTTCTCTGTACAGTGAGCTATGAGAGACTGTAAAAATCTCCATTATAGTGGATTCTCATCCCCAAACACCCGTGGACGTAGGCATTCGCCGAACCACGTAAAACTGTGTGTCCATCTCTCTTTATTTCATCTGTCATCGCCTACGCGCAGTAACGCC
The DNA here is from genome assembly GCA_036559045.1 of Platycarya longipes. NCBI lineage: Eukaryota > Viridiplantae > Streptophyta > Magnoliopsida > Fagales > Juglandaceae > Platycarya > Platycarya longipes. The sequence continues at coordinate 13,393,583 of CM071801.1, forward strand.
GGGATCTCGCCGGGAGCCCCAAATGACCTCAAACGCCGCCCAACTCGCACCGGTGGGTTGGAAAAAATCATTTCTCTCACACCGACCCTTTGGCTGATTTTTATGGCCTTAACAGTGGCGCCGTCTGTGGGATCCTATCATCGGTAGTGAGAAAATAATAATTTTCTAACCCACTGGATAAGTGTATTCGACCGACCGACTCAACAAAAATTTTCTCCAGATGAGTCTCGGTCGGATTTTTTCCAGGTCGGTTTTTCTCAGCTCGCTCAGCTCGGTCGAATTTTTCCCAAGTCGGTCGGATTTTCCTCAGGTCGCTCAGCTCGATCGGATTTTCCTCAACTCGCTCAGCTCGGTCGGATTTTTCCCAAGTCGGTCGGATTTTCCTCAGGTCGCTCAACTCGGTCGGATTTTTCCCAGGTCGGTCGGATTTTTCACAAGTCGGTCGGATTTTCCTCAGGTCGCTCAGCTCGGTCGGATTTTTCCCAAGTCGGTCGGATTTTCCTCAGGTCGCTCAGTTCGGTCGGATTTTCCTCAGCTCGCTCAGCTCGGTAGGATTTTTCCCAGGTCGGTCGGATTTTTCTCAGGTCGCTCAGCTCGGTCGGATTTTCCTCAGCTCGCTCAGCTCGGTCGGATTTTTCCCAGGTCGGTTTTTCTCAGCTCACTCAGCTCGGTCGGATTTTTCCCAAGTCGGTCGGATTTTCCTCAGGTCGCTCAGCTCGGTCGGATTTTCCTCAGCTCGCTCAGCTCGGTCGGATTTTTCCCAAGTCGGTCGGATTTTTCTCAGGTCGCTCAGCTCGGTCGGATTTTTCCCAGGTCGGTTTTTCTCAGCTCGCTCAGCTCGGTCGGATTTTTCCCAAGTCGGTCGGATTTTCCTCAGCTCGCTCAGCTCGGTCGGATTTTTCCCAGGTCGGTCGGATTTTCCTCAGCTCGCTCAGCTCGGTCGGATTTTTCCCAGGTCGGTTTTTCTCAGCTCGGTCGGATTTTTCCCAAGTCGGTCGGATTTTCCTCAGGTCGCTCAGCTCGGTCGGATTTTCCTCAGGTCGCTCAGCTCGGTCGGATTTTTCCCAGGTCGGTCGGATTTTTCTCAGGTCGCTCAGCTCGATCGGATTTTCCTCAGCCCGCTCAGCTCGGTCGGATTTTTCCCAGGTCGGTCGGATTTTTCTCAGGTCGCTCAGCTCGGTCGGATTTTCCTCAGCTCGCTCGATCGGATTTTTCTCCCAGGTCGGTCGGATTTTTCCCAGGTCGGTCGGATTTTCCTCAGGTCGCTCAGCTCAGTCGGATTTTCCTCAGCTCGCTCAGCTCGGTCGGATTTTTCTCAGGTCGGTCGGATTTTTCTCAGGTCGCTCAGCTCGGTCGGATTTTCCTCAGCTCGCTCAGGTCGGTCGGATTTTTCTCAGGTCGCTCAGCTCGGTCGGATTTTCCTCAGCTCGCTCGATCGGATTTTTCTCAGTCTCAGCCAACTCGGATTTTTCTCAGCTCGGATTTTTCTCAGCCAACTCGGATTTTTCTCCCAGCTCGGTCGGATTTTTCTCTGCTCAGATTTCTCAGTCTGCTCGGATTTTTCTCAGCTCGGATTTTTCTCAGCCAGCTCGGATTTCTCTCAGCCAGCTTAGATTTCTCTCAGCCAGCTTGGATTTTTCTCAGACATCGGATTTTTCCCAGGCTGGATTTCTCTCAACTCGGACCAGATTCCCTCATCTCGAACTTTCCTTCCTCACATTACACTCCATCCGCTTTAAGCACAATTCAATGAACTCGAATTTTTTCGTGGGAGCTCGAGGACCTGTCTATCACAGACGCCATCTCGGATATCGACTCAAATTACCATCAGATAGGCTCACACGCCCCTCGCCTCATCCAGTCACATAACTTACTCACAACGCGCCCATTGTGCCACACGGAACACAACATTCGGGAGTCAATGCTTAGGATCTCACGGGTCCACGGCTCCTCGCTCGAGAGTCAACGTTCAGAAATTCATCACCCGACCTTCGACACTCGAAAACTTTTTCCACAGACAAAAACACATCAGTTTGTCTCTTTTACAATACATGAATTTATCTTTGTACTAATGAAGTTATTACCTGCAGCATGGGACGTCAGCACGCAATCACATCCTGAGGGGTCGGTCTACCCACCTACGCTAAGTAACAGAAACGTCCCGCGGAGCCCTTGGCGATGCACTCCCGCCAGGCCTCACGCGATGTAGCTTCCCGCGGAGCCCTAGGCGATGCACTCCCGCCAGGCCTCACGCGATGTAGCTTCCCGCGGAGCCATTGGCGATGCACTCCCGCCAGGTCTCATGCGATGACACTTCCCGCGGAGCCCTAGGCGATGCACTCCCGCCAGGCCTCACGCGATGTAGCTTCCCGCGGAGCCCTAGGCGATGCACTCCCGCCAGGCCTCACGCGATGTAGCTTCCCGCGGAGCCCTAGGCGATGCACTTCCCGCGGAGCCCTAGGCAATGCACTCCCGCCAGGCCTCATGCGATGTAACTTCCCGCGGAGCCCTTGGCGATGCACTCCCGCTAGGTCTCACGCGATGACACTTCCCGCGGAGCCCTAGGCGATGCACTCCCGCCAGGCCTCACGCGATGTAGCTTCCCGCGGAGCCCTAGGCGATGCACTCCCGCCAGGCCTCACGCGATGTAACTTCCCGCGGAGCCCTAGGCGATGCACTCCCGCCAGGCCTCACGCGATGAAACTTCCCGCGGAGCCCTTGGCGATGCACTCCCGCCAGGTCTCACGCGATGACACTTCCCGCGGAGCCCTAGGCGATGCACTCCCGCCAGGGCTCACGCGATGTAGCTTCCCGCGGAGCCCTAGGCGAAGCACTCCCGCCAGGCCTCACGCGATGTAGCTTCCCGCGGAGCCCTTGGCGATGCACTCCTGCCAGGCCTCACGCGATGTAGCTTCCCGCAGAGCCCTAGGCGATGCACTCCCGCTATGCCTCACACGATGTAGCTTCCCGCAGAGCCCTTGGCGATACACTCCCGCCAGGCCTCACGCGATGTAACTTCCCGCGGAGCCCTTGGCGATGCACTCCCGCTAGGTCTCACGCGATGACACTTCCCGCGGAGCCCTAGGCGATGCACTCCCGCCAGGCCTCACGCGATGTAGCTTCCCACGGAGCCCTAGGCGATGCACTTCCCACGGAGCCCTAGGCGATGCACTCCCGCCAGGCCTCACGCGATGTAACTTCCCGCGGAGCCCTTGGCGATGCACTCCCGCTAGGTCTCACGCGATGACACTTCCCGCGGAGCCCTGGGCGATGCACTCCAGCCAGGCCTCACGCGATGTAGCTTCCCGCGGAGCCCTAGGCGATGCACTCCCGCCAGGCCTCACGCGATGTAGCTTCCCGCGGAGCCCTAGGCGATGCACTCCCGCCAGGCCTCACGCGATGAAACTTCCCGCGGAGCCTTTGGCGATGCACTCCCGCCAGGCCTCACGCGATGTAGCTTCCCGCGGAGCCCTAGGCGATGCACTCCCGCCAGGCCTCACGCGATGTAGCTTCCCGCGGAGCCCTAGGCGATGCACTCCCGCCAGGCCTCACGCGATGTAGCTTCCCGCGGAGCCCTAGGCGATGCACTCCCGCCATGCCTCACGCGATGTAGCTTCCCGCGGAGCCCTTGGCGATGCACTCCCGCCAGGCCTCACGCGATGTAACTTCCCGCGGAGCCCTTGGCGATGCACTCCCGCTAGGTCTCACGCGATGACACTTCCCGCGGAGCCCTAGGCAATGCACTCCCGCCAGGCCTCACGCGATGTAGCTTCCCGCGGAGCCCTAGGCGATGCACTCCCGCCAGGCCTCACGCGATGTAACTTCCCGCGGAGCCCTTGGCGATGCACTCCCGCTAGGTCTCACGCGATGACACTTCCCGCGGAGCCCTAGGCGATGCACTCCCGCCAGGCCTCACGCGATGTAGCTTCCCGCGGAACCCTAGGCGATGCACTCCCGCCAGGCCTCACGCGATATAACTTCCCGCGGAGCCCTAGGCGATGCACTCCCGCCAGGCCTCACGCGATGAAACTTCCCGCGGAGCCCTTGGAGATGCACTCCCGCCAGGTCTCACGCGATGACACTTCCCGCAAAGCCCTAGGCGATGCACTCCCGCCAGGTCTCACGCGATGACACTTCCCGTGGAGCCCTGGGCGATGTATTCCCGCCGGGTCTCACGCGAAGAAATTTCCCCGTCGGCCAGTTCACCAGGTGGCAAGGCGCACTCCCCGGGCATGGTGTGCATTCAGGGTCGGATTCCGAGCATCTCACCAGCTCGTTAAATCCGAGCTCCCCCAGCTCGCTGATTCCGAGCACTCTTCTCAGATGGCGAAATCCAAGCATCCTCCTTGGACATCGCAGTTCGGGTTCCACCCATTCGGGACCCTTCACCCCATGCTCGGGACTCCCAACTCGGATACCTTCGGTCCAAGCTCTCCCAGCTCCGAGATCCTCCAGTCCAGGATCCCAGCTCGGGAATCCTCCAATCCGAGCTCTCTTAGCTCAGTGGTCCACCTCGGGCCCAGTAAATAGCATGGACTACACCGCTCGAAATTCAGGATACAAGACAACAAGACAGAATTCCCATCAAAATATCTTTTGCTAAAAATTCTCCCCCAGCTCGCTGATTCCGAGCACTCTTCTCAGATGGCGAAATCCAAGCATCCTCCTTGGACATCGCAGTTCGAGTTCCACCCATTCGGGACCCTTCACCCCATGCTCGGGACTCCCAACTCGGATACCTTCAGTCCAAGCTCTCCCAGCTCCGAGATCCTCCAGTCCAGGATCCCAGCTCGGGAATCCTCCAATCCGAGCTCTCTTAGCTCAGTGGTCCACCTCGGGCCCAGTAAATAGCATGGACTACACCGCTCGAAATTCAGGATACAAGACAACAAGACAGAATTCCCATCAAAATATCTTTTGCTAAAAATTCGCGGGGTACTGAAAGGGATGAAATTAAAGGCACTTATTGAGCATTTATGACAAAGGGAACAAAAGGACAGATGATGGGACTGAAAGGTGAGTTGATGGACATTGGGAGTAGATGAGAAGAAAAGCAAGACGGCAAGAAAAAGGAAGTCGACTGTGACACGCAAGATAAAGATCTGCCCAGATATTTACCTTGGCTATAAAAGGACTGGCCGGCTGGAACGCATGGGGCTCTCTTCTTCTTCTTCAACCTGGGTTTCCCCAGACTTCTCCAAAAGCACAAGGTGAATTTATCTAGATGGTCATTTATACTTCTCTGTACAGTGAGCTATGAGAGACTGTAAAAATCTCCATTATAGTGGATTCTCATCCCCAAACACCCGTGGACGTAGGCATTCGCCGAACCACGTAAAACTGTGTGTCCATCTCTCTTTATTTCATCTGTCATCGCCTACGCGCAGTAACGCCGGGATCTCGCCGGGAGCCCCAAATGACCTCAAACGCCGCCCAACTCGCACCGGTGGGTTGGAAAAAATCATTTCTCTCACACCGACCCTTTGGCTGATTTTTATGGCCTTAACATATAGTAGCATCATGTTGATGATCAGTTTCTATTTAGACTGCTCTAGTTTTATTTTTATTTTTTGATCTGCCGATCAAAACCGTCTAAATTTTAATTATGTTTAAATGGATTAAACAGCTGATATGTGAAATGAGTTCTCAGAACTAATTCAGAATATTTTAGTAGGTAGTGTGTGCGCGTGCATGTTATTGCCAAATTATTCAACCGATGATGCCCACATACATGAGACGCACGAGCATCTTCACAAATATATATATATATATATATATATATATATATATATATATATCATGCCATGCCATGGCATGGCATGGCGTGCCTATAATAATCATGAAAAGCATTTGTATGCATCTTGTCCGCGAATATTATGGGTCGAGTTCCCAACTCTTTATTAAAAGAATCCGACATCTTACTTGTCCTTTCCTTTTCTCTTATTTTTCAATCTTATCTACTCAACTCCTTCGTATATACATATATATATATATATATATATATATATATATATATATATATATATATATATATATATACTAGGTCGAGAAGCACATTGCCTAATTAAGTGAAATAGAATTTTTACAAAAATAATGTAATTAAAAAAAAATTAAATTAACAAACATCTATAAATAATAATAACTTAAAGGTAAAATTTGGTTTGCACCATCATCATTTCTGATTTCCTTCCTCTTGAGAGTAGTCTAATTTATCATCAATGAATATTAGGATGAGGCAGGAGATTAATAGACAAAGATTCCTATTCAAAATTTCTATAACGATTTTATAATATACACTAAATTGAAGATATAGAATTATACCTAGTTAGCTGTATAATATTAATTTAAATATGTTAATCTTAATAATTGTAGTCAAGATTATTTATGAGTCACTTTCACAAACTAAATTAAATTGTTTTGTCATTCCCAATTAATAGTCGAAAATGTAGTTTCGAACTTCCAAGCAAATAGATAAATCGATGTGTGAATGGATTCCACGTTTCACACTGAAACAATAATTGTATATGGTTTATGTTTATTTATATTTATTAAATATATATTAATAAATAGATATATCTATCTATTAAATAGTTTATGTTTATGTAATATATCATTAATATCAAAATGCAAAATATATCAGTTGTGGTGGTCTGCGTCACGTTTACGTTTACTTCTACAAATATATTCTAAAATTTAAAATTCTCAAATTGGTTTTAAATTAATATATTTTTTAGGAAATTAAGATATTTTTTGTTAGAAAATTACTATTGCTTAGATACAATAAATATATCAGTTAATTACAAATATATCAATTCATGTTTACGTATTATATCAATTCACGTCTACAAAATATATTCTAAAATTTAAAATTCTAAAATTAGTTTTAAATTAATATATTTTCTAGGAAATTAAAATATTTTTTTGTTAGAAAATTACTATTATTTAAATATAATAAGTGGGTGTTAAATTTAACGATTACTTAACAGAAAAACGTGAAAATCTGTTAAGTGGCCCTTAGATAGCCACTTATTATTATAGAATATATATATATATATATTAGATACATACATACATATTAATGTTGGATCAGATCATGATATGAACGAACGAACTCTATTGAATCAGCCAACATCTGGTTAAGGGAAATGCATGCCTTGATAGGCATGGATAGATCTGAGGAAATTAATGTAGAAGTTGGATCATTGGAGTCTTTGTTGGCGGCTGCATGCGGGCGTTTCCGGCCGTTTCTAAAAGATTATCCGGTAAGACAGATATTGGAAGAAACCAAAGAGCAAAAACAAAAAACCAACCAAACATACATACGCGCGCGCGCGCGCGCGCACATATATATATATAAGCGGAGGTATATGGCTCCGACGTAACATTTTACCTATAAAATTAAGTATGTTGGCAATAATTAAAATAAAAAATAGAATTTTAAAGTGTTATGTTTGGAGAGTAGTAATTATTTTCAAAACAATGTTTTATTATAAATTGTTGTTTTATGAAGTGTTATGTTATATTTTATTATAATCTGTTGTATTTTTTAAGTTTTATTTTATATTCTTATATATAAAGATATAAATGGATTCAAGACTTCGCTCAAAAATAATGTTTTAATATTTATATTATTACATTAAAATAAATCATCATATAAATCGTTTCTAATCTTTTCAAGTTGATTGATAGGATATATCACGTACGTGACTAAAAGTCTGTTTTTATCCTTTGTATAGTCACGTACAAGTTACAACATGATTCAAAATCATGACTAGTAGTACTTCAAAAGAAGTAGATCGATCGAACACTTGCGATGAAGGAAAATGAATTGTCATATGATGAGGACTTTATCAATTTAATAATTAAAAATGGTAATTAGAGTTGTGTTAGAGGCAGCTCAGCAGCCGACAGCTACAGTATAAATATACTGTAGCTGTGAGGGCTGTCCCATTTTTTCACAAGTAGTTTTAATGGGATATAGAGAGAGTATTAGTCCCACACTCTGTAAATTCAAATGTCTGCGTCAGTGCCAGTTATGCAATAAATTTGGCACGTGTGGTAGCCCATTTTTCTTTTACCAGCTACATTTGAAAATAATTATAGACTGCGGCTCCGTTTGTATTCGGATGAACTCAACTCATTTTAATTCATTTTTATTTTATTATTATATTTTTATAATTTTTTATATAAAATATAAATTTTTATACACTTTTTTTAAATCTCAAGATACTTTTTTTAAATTTTAAAATAATAATAATATTAAAAAATTAACTAAATTTATCTCAATTTATCTCATCTCCGAATCCAAACGAAACCTGCATTTTACAATTGCGTGATAGAGGTCGCTGGATCATCATTGATTCATTTCCACCCACCACATATAATATTTATTTTAATTTTAATTTTAATTTCTTTAAATATTTTTAATTTTTGTTGTTGGTTTTATTCTTCTAAATTTAATTGGATTCTTCTATTTATCATTCATCTACTATATATTCAATATAAATAAATAAATTATATATAATATATAATATATAATATATAAAAATGATGAGTAAAATTTTTCTTACATCATCATTTCTTCTTTAAATCCATCGTGTACGTACCAGGATTCTGATTTTTTTGAAGTTGTAGGGGTACCTTCTGAATTAGCTACATCTAGGTTACTTTCTTCTTCTTCTTTTCACCTTTGTGAAGGTTATAATTCCCTCTCATAATGCGGAGGCTTGAAATCTAGATCGGGAAAATAAAATAGGTAAATAATTGTCCTATTTTTGCATTGAATTTGGTTTTTGGTAATAACACTAATATTCTATACAGTCGTGGAGTGCGTAAATACTATACAAATATTTTGAAAAATAGTAGAATTCATAAGTAAAAAGTTTTTTTATATGAGACCTGTATTTACTTATTTATTCAAAGTGATTATACGGCATTTGCGTATTCCATGATTACAAATATTATTTTTCTTGTAATAATAAAATAATAAGATTAGCAAGTTTAATAATTGGGAGATTAGATCTCATTAGTTTTCAGAGATAAAATAAAATGAGATGAGATTAGATGAGTAGAAAAAGTTAAAAGTTGAATAAAATATTATTAGAATATATTATTTAATATTATTTTTATTTTAAGATTTTTTTAAAAAAAAATTATTTTATTTTGTGTAAAAATTTTAAAAAATTATAATAAATAAATGAATTAAGATGAATTATAAAAACAAAGGAAGCCATATTAGGTATTGGAAGCTTGGAAATTTTACTTTCACCTCCACATAATTGGGAGACTATGTCTCGTTTGTAAAAACAAAGGAAGCCATATTATGTATTGGACGGAAGAAAACATCAAACCGGGCTGACATATGTTGGGCTTCACCAATATTAATTTGTATGCAACGAGGTAACATAGAATGGACTTTAGCCTCAGTGTTCTTAACTGACCCAGAGCTTGATCACATCTGCAGAGTCCAAATTTGAGCAAAACTCCATACAATTATTTGTATAGTTTGGGCTGTTTTCAGTAAAAGCATTCTAAAAATAGTCCGGTAAGTAAAAGCCCAATCCGAGCAACCGAATGAGCAGGAAATTTAGCCGAGGCCCAACATCTTATCCACCATTACTATTCAGCTTTCTCAAGAATGTGAAAGCACAATTCTTTTCTACTTGTATTTGGATAAAGTGATCTCAAGTAACCTGAGTTGATGTACGAGTAATAATATTTTATTTTTAGTTAAATTGACTCAAAAAGTAAAAGAAGGTCAATTATTCTAAAATTGAATTTATTTTTAATTAAATTACATCATTAGAATAGTTTATTGAATTTATATTTTTCTAAATTATGCAAGAAGGTAAAAAATAACTAAATAGTAAAATAACAGTAAAGAAGTGTAAGAGTATTGACATTAGTCTCATTAAAAAAATCATCAAAATTTGATAAGAAGTACAATTTTGATGAGAAGCACACACCTCCCCATCTTTAACTCCACATTGAACTCATCATTAAACTCATCAAAATAATAATATAATAATATTTTTATAAAATGAATATTTTTAAATGTTTTTTCATATTTTATAATTATACTAACCATTTGTATATTAGTAATTTAATTTGATATTTAAATTATTAATTTTAACAAATTTTAAAAAAATTAAAATAATAAAAAAAATAACAAAGATAATCTAAAAAAACAAGCTATGCCGCATTATTAAACTCCTATAAATTCAATTGCTAATATGTAGCTATTTGCCGCCATATAAATTCAATCAAGCAGATACCAATATGAGAAGCAACCACACTAAATCTCATGTAGTTGCCATACAACTAACTCCCAGCAAAACAAAATTCAAATACCATACACAAAATTCAACTGTCATATAGCTAACTTCTAGCTAAATTTTTGGAAAACAAAACGAATAAGAAGATTTTGGGGCTGTGTTGTTCTGGGAGACACAAGGTTAATTTTGGGTCTTTGGGTAATAACAAGGGAGAGAAAGAAAAAAAATGAAATGCAGGGAAAGAAGATTGGAAAATAAAATATATTAAATAAATAGTTTGATGGATAAATGGTGATCCTTCAAATTTGAAGAATTTGGCTAATTTCACTGTAGTTTAAAGTTAGAGATTTATATTTTTATGAGACTAATGTGAAGTTATTTTTAGTATAACTCATCAAATTTATGTTTGATGAGGCATTTTGTGAGACTAATACCAATATTCTAAGGGAGTTTTATACTCTCTTTACTCTTTGTTTGGTAGTTCTTTCCCTTTCAAATTGGCATAGCACCATCTTTCCTAATTCATAGACATAAAATCGAATAATCTATCAAAACTTGCAAAATTCATCATGTAAGAGAATTACTCCTTTTCATATGTTTCCAATATTACGTACGTACAGAGTTAAAAAACAAAAAATAAAAAAATAGAAAAGGAGATATTTATAATTACACCTTGCTCCTTTTCTGGAATAGAGATTTATGGTGCGTTTGGATGTCGATATAAGCTAAATTGACTTGAGATGAATTGAATAAAATATTGTTAGAATATTAAATATTATGAGTATTTTAAGATTTAAAAAAGATGAATTTTTTAATATATTTTATATAATACTTGAAAAAATGTATGAAATTTTAAGACAGATGTAATGATAAGATGAGATTAATTAAAATGAGTTTGGTTCCGGAACCAAACTGAACTTTAAAATGGAATTTATTAAAAATAAATAACAGGTTTAAGCAGATATAATAGCATCAATCATTGGTTAAGGCAAGTAATTGGCTTTATCTAATTAAGCACACTCTTAAATCATTGTCACAGTACTAATAATGTTAATGATTTCATTGAAAGAGATACGATCCGACTTTTGCTGACTACAAACACCCTCTTTAAATAAAATCCACCTGACCTCAAAAGATCTGTCAGGTAGGTGGTCTTCTTCACAACCTTGTTCCAGGCCACCAAAATAATCTTTTGTTTTCATCTTCTTCTTTCCCAAACGGACCCCCCCATAAGCTAATCATTTAATAAATAAAAAAAAAAAGGTCTTTTAAGACATGCACACCAAAGCTAAGTTCCTTTTTTCGTTTATTTCTTTTTTCTTTTTCACTTTGCCGTCACAAACCTACTCTTACACCAAACTCCACCTTAAAGCATCGATGCAGCAGATGAGGCTAAGCCTAGCCTTTGTTAAGGGCCTTTCATACAGTAACAAAGAAAAAAGCGTTTTGCAAGTCTTTGTTCAAACTTTTAAGGATTGCTTTGATAAATAAATAAAAATAAAAAACCCTTTGAGGTTTGAGCAGATAGAATTAATGTAGCAGTTCATGAATCTGAGCAAACCAACAGTGTTTTTGATAATTTGGTCAAATGGGTATTATTGATCAAAATGGAGTCTACTTTTTAGTTAAATGGATAGGTGTTTTGGGTGAGTTTGATTAAAGAATCCTATGATCCATCCTTATCAGTGATGCTACTTAGTAGATTATGATTGGCATCTTCATCTTTTTTTTTTTCAATATTAATTCAAATTCCTTATTAGGTAATAGTTAATAGGAGTATAGATGAGCATATTTGCCTGAGTTTGAATTCTGTTTTTCATGAAACGTGATAATACAGTATGTTATTTTTTAGTCTTAATTCTAACATGATACTACAGTACCTAATTCTATAGGGTTGGTTAAAGAACGCAGATACTTTCTTGTGACTGTCTGTGTGCATGGTATAATGACCACCCCTAACTAGTAACCTTTATTCCATGGCCAAAATAAAGAAACTAACAAGAAAAACAAAACAAATAAAAAAAAATATTCATTGCAGCTTATTTTCATCTTGTTTGTGGGGGTGAGATTAGCTTTTAGATTAATGCTATACATAGTGTCTGTTTGGAGTTACATTTCGAAACTTGTAGTTAAAAACACTTTTAAAGAAAAAATAATATATTTGATAATTTTATAAAAAAAAATATATATCTTAATCTATTAAAAAAATTGAAAGTCAGATTTTTCAAAAAGTACCAAATTGAAATTTTTATTAAAAAACTCCTACAGATAACTGTATATTTAAAAAAAAAATTGTAATTAACTTTAAAAACATTTTAGATACACATTTAGCAACAATAAACAACTTTTGAAATATATAACTTATTATTTAAGTTATAAGTCCTTAAATTATAAGTTATATTTCCCATTACAATTTCAAACAGACTCATAATTTCATGAATATATATAATCTAGCATTTTGTTTTAAATAAATCAAAAATGTTTTTTTTTTACAATTTTAAGGGCGCAAAATGTGTAATCTAAAACTAAATCATTTCCTACTTCTTATCCCCTGAGCTGTATTGCATATGCCAAGACTTCATGACCATATATCTGATCAAGGAAGACTGTTATTGTGAACAGAAGAAGGGAGAAATGAAAGGAAGAAAAGACAGAAAGAAAGAGATCAACTCAAATATTCTACATAGTTCTTTAATTAATTAATCTATATATACATCATAAAATCTAAGGATGCCCTGATAGACCTTTAATTAGGTGTTCTATCTTTTGCCGTGACCAACATGACAAATAAGTTCAGGCCCTGAACCACAATCTGTGTCACCATCATCTTCACAATTTGTCATTTGACAGCAACTGCTAGGTTTGGTCCTCATTCTTGCATTCTTATCTGCACTTATTTCATTTCTAATTATGATACGTTGCAATTTGCACTTTCTCATTGGACAGTATTGCGCAAAAGAAGCGCGTAGAATTCCCATTATTTCTTCCACCCTTGAGCATTTCCCGAATGTCAAAAGAAATTCAGAGAAACTAGCATATTTTGACGTTTCTATTACTGTTTGAATGATTCCGAGGGAGCATTAATGGAGTGAATTACAAGGCAAACCAATCTGAAGTCTTTGCTAGTCTTCTAGACCCTAAAAGGAGCACAGTCCTCCCTAAGAATTAAAATCTATCTTATAAAATGAGATAAAATAAAATAAATTAAGATGATTGTGAATAGTAGTGAGATTGTTAAGTTAAAATAAATTAAAACGAGATAAAATGAACAGATAAGATGGTTTCATCTTACATCTGTATTCAAACAGGCCCTTAATATTGTTATATGTTCTGTCTCATGCACTGCATATTCGAAACTAAATGTGATATGAATATAGCCTAAGATCCAATTAAGGGGTGGTTTGAATTGAGAAATGAAATGAGATGAGTTAAAATGTGTTTTGAAAGTTAAGTAAAATATTATTTTTTAAATATTATTATTGTTTTGAGATTTGAAAAGACTGTATTAAAATTTGAAAAAACTGTATTAAAATTAATATTTTGTATAAAAATTTTAAAAAAATATATATTAATAAATTTGAGAAAATATAAGTTGAACTCATTTCCCAATTCAAATCGGACCTAAATATTTATCGCCTCTGTTAAATCTTTCAGATTAAGGCCCAAGAACCTCCTTTGACACCGACCCTTTTGTTCCTTACCTTGGACAAATGTTGCCGTTTGAGGACTGCTTTCTTCTTGCTTGCTATTTGGTTTTTCTTAGACCTCACAAACGACACCAACGTTTTAATTTCCATCCCCATTTACCGTTTACGTCAAGTTAATTGCTGTGTACGGCACGTGCAACCTATCCATCAGCTCTCGCCGCACCCCTGCATGTGCCTCGCCGCACGGTGGTTACAACAAGTGTCATGCGGCGAGGGTCATGACATGAGCAGCACGTGCATGCCTTTTAGACTTATTTTTTAGACATCCACGTGTCGCATTTTGGATCACCCCACATGTATTGTACCTAATCGCCATGTGCAAGTGCAGAAGAGGACAATCTCATGGGCCATTACTTATTAAACCCCACCTTATGATAAAGACAAGTTAATTTACTGATAAATAAAACATTTTTATTATTTAATTGGTTTGTGTGTCGTAGTTAAATGTACATATGATCCGCAAATGAAAAAGTGCTTAGAGCAAGATTGATTCTCTAACTGCATGCTGACACGTGGCAGGTTCTAATTTTTTTATTATTAAATTTTCTGCTTCTACCTTTTTTCGTAATTATTGTTTATCACGATTTTTTACATGATTGGGTAGACAGGTAAAGTCGTTACCCGTTAGGGAGGAGTATGAGGTAAAAGGGGAACTGGTCTGCACTTTTTCGGACCATTCTTCATATTAAATTAATCCCACGAATTTACGATAATATCCTATAGGGTGGCTGCCTAGCTTTCTGTATATATATATATTAGTGCTTCACACGAACATGCGCACTTCTAAAGACGATGTTCACGCTGATCAGGATGTGGTCAATTTTCTACAATTCGGCTGTAATAATAATGCTCATGAATTAATATAAACATATATATTTATTTGAGAAATGTATTATATAATCATAAAAAGATTTTATAAAAATAAATTTATAAATTAATATGATTTCGTATTATACATAGACCTATTTTATATATAATAAAAATAACATATCAATTTATAAATTTACTTTTATAAGATCTTTTTCTTATTAAATCATTTTTTCTATTCATTATAATTTGTATTCTATTCAAATTTTATATAATACAAAAAAAAAAAATTTGACATTTATAATCAATTAATGACAATCAAAAAAACTATTTTCTTCGCAAATAGTCTTTATTATCAAAGTATAGACTTTGAATTCTTACTCTACATTAATGGCAATTTGATTAACGCCTTAGTATGATTTAAAAATTATTTCTACTCATCTCATTTTATCATTATAATTTTATCAAAATTTTAAATAAAATATAATAAATAATTTAACTTTTTCAAATCTCAGTCTATATCACACTCAGTATAATCGATATATACAAATCAACTTAAATATAAAATAAATAATCGAACTTAAAGCAATGCACAAGTCCTGGTAATAAATTTAAGAGATCGTGGGAGGGTCAACTGACGAAGTTATAGCTAATCCCTAAAGCAAAGATTAAATAATGTATAAACATTGTGAGATCACATATAAACACACACTTAAGCACGTAGTAGTAAATTAATTTAAGTAAGCCGCTAGATTCATTGTATTTACAGAATCCAATATATTATGTTTGTTTTTTATTTTTCAATTTATTACCTTTTGTCGCAAATGAAGAGTTTTTAATACTCATA
Source organism: Platycarya longipes (assembly GCA_036559045.1). Taxonomy (NCBI): domain Eukaryota; kingdom Viridiplantae; phylum Streptophyta; class Magnoliopsida; order Fagales; family Juglandaceae; genus Platycarya; species Platycarya longipes. The sequence continues at coordinate 13,409,218 of CM071801.1, forward strand.
AATATATAGTTAAAAGTTTATTAATAAACTAAAACATTAAATATAATGATGTTTGTGGAACCCTAGGCTGCCTAGTAGTATAAAACATGCATACTACTTCAATGCTGGCAGTCTTGTCCAAGTTTTGGATAATGAAAATGTTTTATATATCTATCTAGTATTTTTGTTTTATCATTATAATTTTTTAAATTCTAACATAAAATATAATAAATTAATTAATTTTTTCAAATTATAAAATAATAATAATAATAATAAATAATATTTTAACGATATTTTATTTGACTTTAAATTTTTAACTCAATTCATCTCATTTCAATTCACTATTCAAACAATACCTAAAATTTCATTTGGATATTAAGATAAATTGAATTATTTATAAATAACAAAAAGTTGAGATAGTGGAGTGAATTCCGTAAGATTCACTTAAGATGAATTTAAATATATTTAAATATTAAGATGAGTTTAGATATATTTATTGAAAGTTGAGAAAAATTATGAATTTTATATATAGAATTGTTGAGTTAAAAAAAAGTTATATATAGATTATAGATGTAAAGTAATTTTGAATTAAAATAAATTTAAAATTTTAAAATTTTTTAAATATTTAATTTAATTTAAAATTAAATTAAATTAAAATTAATTTTAATTCAGTCTAAATTTTAAAGATCTAGATCTGGGTAAGAATGATGACATAATCTACAGTTCATGCAAACATCATTAGCTAGGGGTGGATCCCAATGAGAAGGGTATGGAAGTTGTATGGTAATTATGTATGACAGATGGTGAAAGTAAATATTTGAATGAAAGAGTGCCGAAACCGCTTGTCGGGAACAAAGCAAGAAAGGTTCCGGTTTTTTCAATGGAATTCTGAATCCATGTTCATTGGTTGGGTAATGTCAGAAATACCAGGTTTTATTATGTTTGAGAGATTTTTGTTGTTTTGTACTTAACGATCCAAAGAGTATATAAAGAAGAGGAAAGTGTGGACTTTGTTTGCACCTGACGGCCGCCATAAAAACCTGCTGTGTTGTATCTGGATTTGCGCCTACTACTTGGTCTTTGTTTTCTTTTTTTTTTTTAATCCTAAGCATCCAAATTTATTAAATTAAAAATATAATACATAGGGAGTGAGAATCCTTACCAATTACTTCAAATTAATAAATAACAATACAGATGAAAAAAAGAAAAAAAATATTTATTTGAAACTAATTTTTTGATTCATACTCATGTCTTACTAGTAAACGTTATTTATAAAAAGATAAAAATAAAATATTCGCTAAAAAATGAATAACAGAATCATTACTAGTGCTCTGTCACTTTTTGTTTAGAACAAATTAATAAGTAAGTCCACAATCCATCTTCTAAGATTACAAATTATGAAAAGTAGTAAGATAAGAGAGTAACAGTCGGAGCTGAGTTACCAGCAAATACCCCTTGAAGGCAGTGGTCCACACGCGCCACCTAATGTGGTGAAAGAACAACCACTTCTGAGGGATTTGAGGCCTCCGAAGCCGGTTGTGCCACTCATTGCTTCAAAAGGTCCTCCATTCTAAGGCTGAGCTTGCCCAAGACTGGCTCAATAGTTTCATGAGCCTAAGACTAAATATTAATTTGAGGCCTTTTCTATTTTAAGAGAAAAAATAAAATAAAATAATTTTAATTTTAATTCTTACATTCTATTTTTATGTAAAAATAATTCCAATCGTTTTGCAAAATTTACTAATTAAAATTTTATATTACATTTTCAACTGATAACCGATTTAATTTTTATTAAAAAAATTTCGATTTAGAAAATATTTTATCAAATCTAATTTTACAAGATGTGCTTTAAATTCTTAGAGGTCTTTTAGAAACACAAATGTTATCAAATATTTTTATATATCAAATTCAACTTTTTCTCTTATAAAAAGATAATAAGATAATTTAACTCGAACTGTTTCACTACTATTGATATATATTCTAAGATATTTTATCTAAACAAGTTCGAGAAGCAATCATAATTATTATTACCAATAAAGTTCTATAAATAACCTATGCATTAGAAAAAAAAATGGGCTCTTGCCTCTTCAAAGGGTCATATAAAAAAATTTTATAAACACTTAAAAATTAAATTTTTCTATTTATAATTTTTACATTATATATTAAACAAATAATATCAAAAGAGAAGTGTATTCTTTGAATGAGAGTATATAAAATGATTATTAAGTTCGATATTTTTTATAATTAATAATGACATAATATCTTTTTAATACTTTTGATTTTTCTCATTGAGTTAATTAATTTTTTTAATTGAGTATTTTTTTTTCATTTTATAAAATTTTACCTTGAACTTTTTTTTTTTTTTGGGAGGGGGTACCTAATTTATCTAATGAAAGAGTTGGGCATGCGCGACCGACATGCACGACATGAGCATCACGTGTAGCCAATGCGCCAAACAAATTCACGATCCCCGAGCTTGAAGATTGGCGACTAGAGAGGTTGTTGGAGTCACGTGTGGAGGTCAGAGGTTGCCGGTTATTAGTAGATTGTATGTCAGTGCTATTGTGAAAAAACTAGGAAAAAAATTAGGAAAATAAAAGGCAACTGGATCGAAAACTAGAAAAAGTAGAGGAGGAGATGGCTGGAGCCGAAGCTCCACCCTCCTCCGCCCATGGAAGATAGAAAAATCCTATAGAAAGACAGATGGGATCGCCTAGTTTTACAAAGAGCAATAAGAGAGCGAGAGAGATAGAGAGAATCAACTACTTGGTCTTTGACTCTTTCCGAATTGTGTTGATAATTTAAGCAAGGTGCAATGTTAGAGATAAACGTCAAAGACAAGCGGCGGACAAATACCTATAGATATGTGCAGTATACAACACACAGTAGACATCAAATATCACAGATTATCAGGAGGTGTTTGTCCGCCGCTAATCTCTAGCATTTGTCCCTAACATTTTTGTTAAGCAAGAAATGAGCCTTCTGTTTTTTTTTTAAATTAAAAATATACTTTGTTTAAAAAATATGAAAGAGAAATCAAAAAGTATTTTTGTTTAAGTAGTATTTGAATTTTGAGATGAGATAAAATAAAATAGGATAAGATGAAACCAATTAACTTTCCATACAGGGCCTTATGCTATTTGTTTTAAATAAGGGTGTAAGAAATTCGATTCAGATCGATGGACCAGACCGGACTAACTGTTCCTGACCGGACCGAATTTTGATATGGTCCGGTACGATCCAAAAAATGTAGGACCGAACACTATTCGGTCTGGTCCAGGTCTATAAGATTTCTCCCCTTGAATCGAACCGGACCGAATAGGACTCCTTAATTATAATAATAATAATATATATATATATATATACATATATATATTCTTTAATGTATAACTATATTATATAGTATATAAGTACTAACATATAAATTATTAGTAGTAATGTATAACTATAATATATATAAATTTAAAATACTAATATATAAGTAATAATATATATAATATATAAGTACTAACGTATAACTATAATATATATATAAATTTATAATACTAATATATAAGTATTATATTAGCATTATAAATTTATATTATAAGAGTTGTAATATAAAATAAATTATAATTATATATATGTATGGACCCCCTGGACCGGACCGAATCGAATTGGACTGGTGTTGAGTTCAGTTCGGTCCAAGGTGATGAAAATGACGAACTGAATAAAATCAGTCACTTGCTTTCCTAGACCGGATCAGACCATTTACACCCCTAATTTTAAAGATGATGAAAAATAGATGAAATGCTAGTTGAAATGATCAATTGTTTTATTTGGAAGTAATGCTGATTGAAGTAGATTTAGATATGGTTTGAATAGTGAACTGAGACGAGATGAATTGAGATAAATTTTGAAAGTTGAATAAAATATTATTAAGATAATACTTTTTAATATTATTATTATTTTAGAATCTAAAAAAATTGAATTGTTTATTATATTTTATATTAAAATTTAAAAAAAAATTGTAATGATGAGATAGAATGAGTTTCGAATCCAAATAAGGTCTTAATTATTCTTAAGTTACGATCATATACACGTTACATACAATTTTTTTTTAACTCTTTTTTTTTTTTTTTTTATGTACATACAACTATTTTTATAACTATTTTTATAATTCCATTTTAAACGGAGGAAGGTTATAACTTATGCAAGATTTAAATATTTGTGATGAAGTTGTCATATTTAGTTGTTTGATATATATATTTTTTTATTACTAGTTGTTTGCTATTTGAATTATAAGTAATTGTACGAATATCATGACATAATTTATCATACGAAACCGATAGATAAAATAATGTAAAAAGTCATTTAACATTCATTAATATCTAAATCATGCTTAATTTACAGAGATTCATGAAATTTCAAAAATCATCTGAGATGTGAATGATAATATTGATCAAAGTGGTATCTAATATATATATATATATATATATATTGAAATTTCACAACTAAGTTATAGATCATCATGGCTAAAATATTTTTAAAGCAATTATTTAGTTATGAGTTTTGCTACATAATATATGGTTATTTTTACGTATTTTTTGTGCATTTCACTCGTATGATTGATCAAAATATTTATTTTATTAAAAAAAAAGTGATACAGTCAAGTATATTAATAAAATACACGAAAAAATGCACAAATATTACTGCATATAAAACTATTGTTTAATTATTTAATCCCATCGTCCTTTTGTCTTGGACTCTTGATGAAGAACCTGAAAGTTAGAATCACGTTGCGACAATAGGACAAGTTAGATCTCTTTTGCCGAACAAAACCATCGAGGATTCGAGGAAAAAACTAAAAGGGGAGAAAATTTTGACCAAAATAGATTACAATAATAATACTAATAAGATGGTTGGTTTCGGTTTTCTTGGGCAGTTCACAATGCAATCTAGTATAACCCTAGGAAGATAATCTTATTAATTATTGGACCCATCATTCATAATACAAGAATGATGAACCAACCCAAAATGATCAAGAAAATAAATAATTAAACATATATAATATATTATATTGCGTTTTTGTCTGTGTTTGATGTCGTGTTAGTGCTGCAAAATAAATGTTCAATAATTCAAAGCTTGAAAACTATCTAGTACTTTAGCAAGAAACGGTGGGCCGGCACTGTTCATACACTCTCTCTCTCTCATTCAAATATTTTGGTGGAATTATATTTCACGTTCTCGAATTATCATCTATTATTATATAATATGCATTTTCATTCAAATTTATTTTTATAATTGTAAAAACGAAAAATATCATCCAAGAGCATTCACATTGGTCATGCATATGCATATGTAAAATTAACTCTTTTGGAGATCCACTTTATCATTTTTTTTTTTTTTATAAAAGATTGTATTGCATTTTATTAATAAGCGAAGATACAACTATAATCACTAGTTATAGGATAAAACTCTTATTACAAGCCAAGCTAGTCTCGAATCAATAGCATCCTCGCACACAAAGTGACGAGCATTGTCTAACTTCTAATACTCTCAAGTGTCAAAACCAACAGAGCTTTTAATCTTGGTTTATGACTTGTTTGAGAGGGTAACATTCTGAAAAATAGAGGTAAAAAGCTCCAACCTCCAAGGAGGGGGAGGGTATCACCACTTCCACCTCCAAAGGAGGGAAGAATAGAAAAACCCCCAACCTCCAACAGAGGAGAGAGAAGTGCAACACATGAATAAATCTATTTCAACTTATTACTACCTATCGACAACAACAAGCAAACAATCAGGACAAACACAAATCAATGGAAACACGAAAATCAAAAGACCGCGACTGTGAGTATCGGGTGGGATATACGCGCCGCCCCTGAAAGTGCCAAAGAGATAGGCGCATAGTAACTGCAGGTCTTGATATCGGCAGAGAGACGTGTGTGGCGAAGGAAACCACCCTCAAGAGGTGGCCTGAGGAGAGATGAACCCCCTGCTTTAGAAAGCGCGTGCACACCACGCGCGGCTGCTAACGACGAAAGCACTCCCAAAAGTGAGATCGAAGTCTTGCAAGGCTAGCGGAGGGGCGCGTTGGGGCTGAAAGTTGCGGGCTTCACTTAACACCAATCGCAGCACCAGATCCAGTGCAGAGATCAAACTCGATGTCGAGGAACTACCGTCGTCTGCCAGCATCCCTATAGGCCTGCTAGTACTCCTACAAAATAGACACAGAATGAGGGAGAGAGGAGAAGAGTAGAGAAAAGAAAAAACATAGTAAATCCCAAGTGGGAAGAAGGAGAATAGAAGAGAAATGGAGAATAGAATGTGGGGGAGGAGGAGCCAGAGCTCCCACCCCCTGGCGACGAAAAAGAACTGAAAAGGTCTAGGATTTAGAAAGGGAGGGTCGAGAGAGAGAGATGAGGGGCTTCATTTTAATATTTTTATTATAGCTTCGATCCACTTTATTATTCAAGCAAAATTTTCACTTTAGTTTATGCATATTTGAGGCAAATTATTATTTTTTAATCTTTTTCATAATTATTATTTTTATAAATTTTACAATTATCATCCACTTTGTATTATCAACTTAGTACAAATTTTATAAATCAAAATCATCTTAATATAGATTTTACAAAATTAATCTTAACGAGTAGGAGAGAGAAAAAATAATAAGATAATATTTGAAAAGTGAATAGTAACTCTTCAAATTTGGATAATTACTGTTCATAAATATCCAAATATTTCGATATGCATACTCTGATATGGAGGATTTTAAACCCATATTATGCATATATGGGTTTGCATATACATATGCATAAACCAATGCCAATGCTTAAGAGGGTTTACCTGTCACCCATAGAGCAATAGCATTGGCTTCATCAAAGTCATCTTTAAAACTTGATGAAAAGTACATATTTTTCATAAATCTAAAACCTCGCTATTCATAACTCCATACTGGATTGGCTATCAGATTCATCAAAATAATAATATAATAAAAAAATTGAATCATAATATTTTTTATTTGTTTTCATATTTTGCAATTACAACATAAATTTGAATCAAGCAAAATAACAATCTAATATAAGCTAAATGTTCTGTGTATGAATGAAGGTCCTCTGTGTACAAACGAAGGGTCAACAACAATACAACATGCACAATGCCTCTTCACTTGTACCTACATGTAATAGAACTGTTTGGAGTGTCTAACAGCACTCCCAATGGTTAATCTATTCTATCATTTAAAATATATTATTAAAATTTACTTTTTCTATTTTACATGTTAACTTTTACAATATATCATACATCAACTAATTTATTTTTTCTTCACATCATTTAAATAATTATAATTTTTAATAATTTTTATTTATTTAAATATTCATTTAAATATTATACAAACTCGACTTCTCTTCTTTTCCGAGAATCTCAAACCCTAGCTCTGCTTCTCAAAATTGCTTCACCAAACTCAGATCCCATATTATAAAGGTGCTTTATCGATCATTCAAAGACAGTAAGGCATGGATTCTAAGTTCAAAGAGCGGGGTTTTGGAGGTAAAAAATATATCGAAGGTGGTAGGGCATGGATTCAAAGACAAAGAGGGAAATGTGGGTTTTGTCTGATCACAGGAAGAGAGGAACGAAGAGAGCTAGGGTTTGTGACAAAAAGAAATGGGATGACAGAGATGCAGACCTCAGGAGAAACAACAACGAAGCTTCGTCGCCTATGAAAAATCAACGTGATCCCAACAACGACGGTGTGAGAAATCAATGTGCTTCATCAAACTGTAGCGAGATTTTACATGCTCCATTGAGACTGCTCACGTCTATCCACTTCAACTATACTACTTAAGTGTGAAGTAGGGATGTTTATCCGAGTTTCGGATTTGAGAATCTGGATTTCGGATTCAGAATTTTCTTGAACATTTTAAATAAAAATGTCAAAATTATTAAAAAATAAATAAAATTTCAAAATCGGGCTGGGTAAAACCAAACTTGGATGAACAAGCGTACTCGTAAGGTAAGATCTACCCCCTTAAACCACTCGTCCACTCGTGTGAGGTAGATTTCCAACCATCTTATGGTGTTGTTTTCTGGTTATTCCGCATTAGGTGGTGAGAATCACACATGGATAAGTGTATAATTAGTTCTGTCTAGTTTTGAACAAATTTTAAAATCAAATCGATATATACCAATTTAAAAAATTTAAGAATTAATATGGACCTATCGTAACTAGAATTTCCGGTTTTTCTAGTCATTTCATTCTGGTCTAGTCTAGGTTACTATATACATATGTGACACTACATAATTTTAGTATTATAATTTTTTCAACACTAAATTTAGTTATTAGAATTTATTATTTATTATTAATATTTATTGATTCATTAGTGTCTAATTATGCTAGTAGTTACATAGTATAAGTAGTGTCTTACTTATTAGTGAGGCTATCTTATTAATTATTAGTGAGATTAACTTATTAGCTATAAGATTAATAGACATAAATAATAAGATTAAAAGTCCATGTTACAATTAGTAGTAATTTAGTATATAATATAAGAATATTTTATATAAAATATAAAAAGTTAAAATATAAATCGGACCAGTTCAGTTCAAAACTACAAACTGATTTTCAAAATATAAAAACTGGTATCGAACCAGTTTAGAACTGATTTCAATTTTTAAGAACCGGTAACAGACCAAACCAGTTAGGAACTGAGTCCTTTTAATTCAACTAATTTTTTATTTTTTATTTTTTATTTTTCACACCCCTACCAATGGATTAGCTACGGCCTCCCAAATGGGTGGTCAACCTAGTCCTAAGTTCCTATACTATTCACTTTGGATGGTCACAAGAGATTATTAGAATATTTAAAGAGTAATATTAGGGAGCATCTAACACTCATAGTATACATTTACATGAACAGTACTCATGAGTACTGTTCATATGAGTGTGTGTTATAAGTGTTGGATGCTCCCAATATTTTCTCATATTTAAATATATTAAACTTTGAAAAATGCCACTTAGTATTTCTATTGGAGATTACTGTCGATTTATTTATTTATTTAATAATTAAGTATTTTTTAATAATATAATTTCTTCTAAAAAGAATATTTAAATATATTAAAATACATAATATAAATTAAAAAAAAAATACATAAAAATAAACTAGCAAAAGCCCCCAACCCAGAGCTCCCAGCCACCTTTACACCTTTTACGAAATAATTTTTAAATAAGAATTGATATATATACAATATATTTTATAATATTTATACAATACATATTATAAAATAGAAGTATTTTTATAAAATATCTTAATGTTGTTAACATTATTTTACAAAAATATCTCTACTTTATAATATTTTTTATGTAAATATTATCTCTCTTTTCAAATATATATTTTATATTTACCATGACTTAAAACAATAATTATAATCAAAAGAAAAAAAAAATCGATAAAAGACCAAAATATTTTGGGTATAAGATGACCAACCAATAATTTAAGACATTTTGACCTCATTAACTCGAGGGCGTAATAGGAAGCATAGTGGACCACAGCAAAAGAACCAATCACCGAACAGAAAAATGATCCTACGGTGCTTGTCTCGTGTTCTCGATGGAATGACGGCCACCAGCGGAATCTCCTCCCTCTCCTTCCGCAAGAGGGTATTGGCTAAAATCAACCGCGTAAAAGTTGTAAACAGCAAAGTTTCAACCTTTGCGCAAAGTGCTCGACCTCGACCACCTTCTTATTATTATTATTATTATTATTATTATTATTATATTTTGTTTTTTTGTTCTTAGGAAAACATCAATATGACCGTTTAAATTTTCTTTTGGGAAGGATTTGTATGTATATGGAAAATCTAAGCCGATTCTGAACCTGATCACAAAAAGTCAGAGAGAGAGAAAGAGAGTAAGGGTAGATTTGGATATTGAGAAGTTTTGAAGAGAATTGTAAAGAAATGAATAATAATAATAAATAATAATATAATATTAAATAATAGTAAAAAAATAATTTTAAATAAAAAATAATTTTAAAATATTTTAAAAAAACTTAAAATATTTTTTGTTTATCAAAAGTTGCAAGTAAGAGACAGAGGTCCTGAAAGAGTGGCAAAAGGTTTGAATATTGCGGAAATGGAATCCCCGAATTTTTCTTTTTTCTATATGGAAATGTTTTGGCTTTCTTTAATTTTCTTCGACGTCGACAGCCTCCTCTCGAACGTCTTGACAAACTTTTCTCTCTCCTTCTCTTGTCTTATTTGCCCTTCGTTCTTCTATAAATAACTCACCATTCACTTTTCATGAACTCCCCCTCCCCCTCTCAAAATCCCCCAAAAAACCTTACAATCTCCTTTCTTCTCTGAAAATAAGCACTTTTTATTATTTTGTTTGTTTAATCCTTTGAGGAAAGAAGTATGGAGGAGTTTGGTTCTCTGTGGAGTTACCAAGAGGTTGGTCTTCACTCATTCCTCGTTTCCATGTTGATCTCCGTCTGAATTTCTGTTGGTTTTCTAAGATCGTTTTTTACCGTAAGACAATTATTCTATTTGAATTTCTTTCGGGTTAATACCCAAATTCATGTTTCAGTTCCTTGGCGTAATTTTACTGGTCAGGAATCTGTCACGTTTGGCTGTTTCCTTCAGAAGAACAGTTTTTTACTGCTACATGCAGAGTATTATAATTTTGTTTGAATGCTACCATTATTGGCTATATTTGTTCTTCTTCTCCGGTAAAGATTGTTGGCTTGAGTGGGTTGCCTTTTGTTTTGGTAATTCTCCAGAATATAATGCTCATTAAAACAAAAATATTTAGAATATAAGCGTTTCCCCCTTTCGGAATTCTGAGTCAAATCTTCAAGTGTTGTACATGCAAATCATTTTTCAGGAAATTGTCAAAATTTCTACTTTTTTTGTCATTTAATCACAGCCTTGTTCTTCTTCCATGAAAGTGAACGTTTTTGGTCCCTATCAAACAAAAAACATAAGAAAATCTCTGAATTGAGTTAAATAGTCAAATGCAGATTTCAAATGCAGGTTTAGTCATGGTGACATTCTTTTTTCCTTTCCTTTTCTTGTTTTCTTTTCTGCAATTTCAAAAAGAAAAACTTGAAACTTTTTGGGGTTTTAATGTTCCTCCTTTTCTTAAACTTTTTCATCATTTGAGTTATTTGGACTTTGGAGCCTCTATTTATGCCAATAAGATTCTTTGGTTTCTCATTTTTTTTTTCTCTGCTATTTTCTGAGCTCCCAATCTGAAACTAACAGCTCTGTTTTGAGTACTTGTCAGGGCATGGATGAGCTAAAGCTGAAGCTTTTCTACACCAATCTTGAACTGGAATCACTGAAAATGGAAGCGAATGAAGAAATCAAAAAGAACAAAGAGAACGTGAAGAATTTGCTCAATCTTTTAAAAATTGCAAACCAAGAACGAGATGAAGCTAGAGATCAATTGCAGAAACTTCTGAACAAGCTCATGCCCCTCTGCCATGTCCAACCTGAAACTCCCCTCTTAATGATACCTGCAAAAGCAAACTCAAGCATTACAGAATCTAACAGTCTGTCTGAAACATATAACCACCATTCTCATGGATCTTCTCCTGTAGATTCCTTCTTTGATGCTGTTTCATCTCCAGATTTCTCCAACATTAATGTTGTCGATTCAGGAAACATGGGTTTTGTGAATCAGAACCTTGTTCATAACTATGGTAGTGGGTATGTAAAGATCGATCGGGATTCTGAAGTGATTGATAATCTTGTTAAAGGAAAAGCTCTCCCTCAAAAGGGAAAACTTCTGCAGGCTGTAATGGAAGCTGGCCCTTTACTTCAGACATTGATTGTTGCAGGGCCACTTCCTCGTTGGAGAAATCCTCCTCCTTTACAGCCATTCAAAATCCCTCCTGTTTCCATTGAAGGCTGTGAAACTGCAAATATCAGTTTTAAATCTGCTGCAAATTCAAGTTTTGGGATTGAGAAAACACAGAGTTCATCTCCATATCCTGTAATGTCTCGTGGGAGTTCTCAAACTTGTTCTGCATCTGTCATAAATTTTTGTGCCGATCCTTCTTCTTCTTCCTGTTTGAGCAATCCAAGGATATTGACTTCCTGTGCTAGTTTTAACAATCATATCCCAGAAGCCAAACGGCAAAGGTTTCATTGAAATCACCAGACTTTGCTTCTCTTAATGTGTAGGAAAACCAATTTTCAGTGTAAATTCCCATACCTTTTTTTGTCTTTTATTTTTTGGGGTTTTGAGCTTTGAATGAGATAGCTCTTTCACTTGGGTTTATTTTTTGAGAAATATTATTTACAATTATAGAAATTGCAAACGCCACGTAATTATTTTAAAAAAATTAAGTAAATGCAAAGTTTACATGAAAAAAAAAATTAACTTTTATGATAATAGACCTTATTCTTTTTCAGAGCGATTACGCGATGCTCACTCTTTTTCAGAGTGATTACGTGATGTTTACATATTTCACGACTGTGTATAGCAATATTATTATCCTTTTTTCTACCTTGTACTTCAAAATGGTACATTTCCATTTGATTCTGCAACGAGAAATAAAGTCTGAGCAAAAACTAGAATCACATTCAAGGGTGTGGTAAGATAATGCAGCAGCAAGATGGCTGAATCAGAGTACTAAGGAATTTGATGTTGTTGGAATAACACATGGAAACTATAGATGCAACAAAGCAAAAAGGAGAAGGGTTTTAATGAATATAAAAGACGAAATTCATTCGGTGCTAAAAAAAATATTTAATTGCAGTTTTTTCGCAAATGGTTGCTTGCATGTTCTTGTTCATAGATTCACAGACTTCAGTATGGGATTAGTGACGAGAGCAAATTTTATAAAATAAGCACATCAGATGTGACAATTCATTTTGTTAGATCCATATAACCAAAGTATATTCTAAATGTCATGACTTTGAATTTGTAAATTGAAAAACAATTTATCTAATTAATTTATTAATATTTAGTTTTTTAGTCTTCTTTATTTTAAATTTTATAACTGATATTACTGAAATTATAATGAGTCAGTAACTCATATTTAACGTCGTTTGATTGTAAACTAATGGTAGAAAAATTGGAAGCAGATCATTTCTATTATAATTTTGTCATAATAGTGTTTTACTTTGGTAAGGCACGCAATCCTCTCACAAATACATTTATTACATTACTTTCCTAATTGGTAATTTTTCTAAAATTCAAACGCATCAAAGTCAAACAAAAATTTTAATGAATTCAAAAGAAATTTAATATTTGTTACATAGTCTTGCAAAATGCCAAAAGCTGCGAAATAATAGTATTTTTAAATACTTTTGCTTCTTATTTAAATATGGTATGTTATTTTAATGAGAACTTTCTTTGTTCTTTTTTGCATCATGGTTTTTGCTTCACGGGTTATCAGCTATAAATTTTTTAATTTATTATTTAAATATATATTAATCTTCAGTAATGCTATATCAATTTTAGGGTGTCTCGTACAATCCTTTTTTTTTTTAAAAAAAATAAAAATAGGATTCACCATTTTTTTATATTCATCTTAGATGTACTCCACTTTTCTTTTTTTTAAATGATTGCACAAGACTTGTATTCTTCAAGATTGTGCAAATTATTTTATATTTAGCTTTTAAGCTCCGTTTGAATTTCGAGATGAGATGAGTTTAATTTATTTGTTAATATTATTATTATTTTGAAATTTGAAAAAATTGAATTGAAATTTGAAAAATGTGTATTAAAATTTGAAAAATGTGTATATGAATTATATTTTGTATAGAAAATTAAAAATGTGTAATAATAAAATGAAAATAAGTTGAAATAAATTTTGAATCTAAATCAGACCTTAGTCCACGAGTTTAAGGTTTGAATTCAACCTCTCGAAATCAGTCACTTTTTATATTTAATATGCCCACTCATATATTTTATTATTTTTATTTTTTCAAATGGTTAATTGATTATTAGTAAATTTAGATATATTTTTATTGTTTCTTAATGGTTAAGGATGTTTTAAAAAGACCTAAAGAAGAAGAAAAATAAAAAGACTATTGTACATTTGGTAAACACCTTAGAATTGTCCTTTTTATTATGACAATTATCTGTAAGCAGAAGAGAACTTTCAACTTATTAAATCTAAGAAACTGTTAGCGGACTGTACAAATCATGGCATCCAATTATCCATGTCAATAGTTTTGAGATTCGTTGAGAGGCTCTCTGGACGGTGTTTTCTACGAATATATAAAGGCTCCCAATGCATTGAAGCAAAAGTTCATTGAAGTCTTTTCGAAACTTTAATCTGACTGACATCATTTTGTACCTGTCTACAAAATTTGGGCTTGGCATTCTGCACTCATTCCAACTCCAAACTCATCTCTAAGACTTGATTCTTCACATGGAAAGTTTACTTGGTCTCTACTTTTGCAGTTTGCACCATCTTTTATTCCATCGGTTACTACTTCATACTCAACAGTTCAAAACGGCTCTGCTGTATACCTCATGATCTAACGTTGTCATGAAACCAGGTTGAAAGATGGCCAAGGAACCCTGCCAAGGCCACGTGATTCTTCTGTAGAGTTTGGGCTAAAATCCTGGCATATGACTCAGGTCCATTTAGATGATAAGATGAGTTGAGATGGTTTGTGAATAATAATAAAATTGTTGAGTTAAAATGAATTGAGATACTCCTGAAGCGCTGACCTTTACTCTTAAAAGAGATTTATATATAGGAATGATCATTAAGCAGAAAGGAAACCTCACAACAAACCAGACGACATTCTCCTATAAAACAAGACCAGCTTGAGAACACTGGAAAGGGACCTGGACCAAGAAAAACGTTTTCTTTTTGTCCTTGTATGTCAGCAAGTAGCAGACTCAGCCGAATTCATGCCTTTATTGCCAAAGCATGAGTTTTGAGGCTGTACATGTCCGGGTGTCGGAGTAAACAAGAGGAGAATCCCTACATAGATGGCCCTATAAACATTTTGGCGGCTCCTACAATAGGGTTTCCTCAATGTTATCACCTACTGTTTGCACATCCATATCTAGTCTGCTTTGATCTAATCAACAACCCCTTTCCCTCCCAAACGCAGAAAATGTCTCCAAACATTAAACATAGGCAAAGTCCTTCACTTTAACCTGTGCCCTTATTATGTTCCTATCTACAAATATTCACCTATGAATAAATGGGAAATTTTCTTCATTGCAAGTGTTTGCACCATTGTTCTCCTCTGCAGTTACTACAGTCTACTCAAAAGTGTCTCCCTTGGATTTCGTGGTGGTGTGAGCTCTAGAAACCGAAATAGAAGGCGGCTTGTGAACGAGGCCAACCCTGAATCCAATGATCTTTCCCAACAGTTTCACAGCCATGGATTGGAATCTTCCATCCTGAACTCTATTCCCATCACTCAATTTGAGAAGAAGAATGAAGAAGACGACACAGAAAGAAACAGAGAGTGTGCAGTTTGCTTGGGTGATTTTGAAGAAGGGCAGTGGCTTAAACATCTACCCAACTGCAATCATGCCTTCCATGTTTCTTGCATAGACAATTGGTTTCAGTCTCACTCTAATTGTCCTCTGTGCAGATCACGTGTCTATGATGTTGATATCCATCATGAGTCTTCTGTTTCTCTGCACACAATTCTGGAAACTCTAAGGAGGGAAGACTTTTTCCATGAAAGGGTAGCACATTATCAGATTCTACATTCTACAATCACAGAAGACTCATGACTGAGACATGAATTCTCTAACAGCACCAGTTGATTTGCTTTTTACCCAGTCGAATTGTTCATTGTATGAGATTCAACTTTGTGGGGCTTGGCTAACAGCAAATCTCCAGAACAGCCTTGAAAACTACAAGTTTCAGGGGTTGTATTGCTTGTCATTGCTAGATCTTTCAATAAAATTGAACAAACTAGATAATGTACATCATTGTCCTAAGAGAATCAGCTTATGAAAACATGCTGGTTTCTCAAATGTAAGACGAAATGTCAAGTACAATGCCGATTTGCAGCAGTGGTGTACGTGAAAGATGGTCTTACAAATTTAAATTTTTATCATGTCATTCAAATAAATCTTAAATCCATGATTAGAAATATGAAAAAAACAATGGAGGTGATATTTACACTTCGGCGCTTTCCCAATTATAATATTTCAGGTGCTTGTTTCCAAAGTAGAATGCATCAGCAAAAACAAAAAATAAATCTTCCTCTTCTAAGATGGACTGCCTGGTACTCTAACCAAATAAAGTAACTATTAATTAGGCACAAATAAATTTTTGAATTTACTGATGACTGGTTTTTCTCTGAATAATTTGGAAGAGTGGCCCGGTTTGTTTTCTGAGATGAGATAAAATGAGACAAAAGTTAAAAATAGAATAAAATATTGTTATAATATATTTTTTTAATATTAGTTTTTGTTTTGGGATCTGAAAAAGTTGAATTGTTTATTTTATTTTGTATGAAAATTTGAAAAAGTATAATGATGAGTTTGAGATGAAATAAGATGTTTTGGGAAAACAAACAAGGCAGTTTCACAAAAGGTCGCATGTATGCTAAAAGATTCACATCACCAAGTTAAAACCATAACTTCGAGCCTACCTCGTTAATTTATCAATTAATAATAGAAGGCAAACATAAACAATAAGTGACACAAGATTACAACTCTTAAAACTAGTTCTCAAAATTTCGCTGTTTATAGTGCAAACAGTTGGAAAAAACATAAGAAAAAGCTACAAAAGTGGATGCCAGACACTACCTCAGATAATACCAATTTTGTTTGCCACATCCAAGGCATCATAGTCTGGTGTCAATCTAACATAGGCCTTCTTGGTACCATCAGGCCTGTATTATAGGAAGTATATAAAGATAAGAATCTGACTATATTCCAGAAAGATGGGAAAAAATAAGTAAAAAGACACTGGAACCTGTGTAAACATGTATAACAAACAATAGCAAAATTACATAACTTTGTAAATCAGTAACCTTGTAAAAAATGGGTAGCCGTACGTCAAATAAAACCCTATGTGATGCATACTAAAATTCACTTAAAGTTAACTCTGAAGTAACACACTTCCAAGTTCCAACTGTCAAATTTGACACTTTCCAACTCAATTATACCAATGGGAACCACAATTGAGCAGTATTACTTGTCCCCACAATCTGGAATAGAGTCCACTTCAGTTAAACTGGCTCAACTTATAACTAAGGCCAACAACGTAAAAAAGTAAACAAGTATAATAGAATTAAAACCATGAAAACTGAAAAGCATATAAGTAGCATATATTTCACCAAAGAGTTCTTATAGGACAGGAGTAGATCCAGTTACATGACACAAGGGTTCAGAATGAAGTATTCCATGTGTTGCACCCCTCTATGTACGTGCAACATTTCAAGCTTCCAGATCTATCTATCTAGAGATCAAATTTGCATCCATAAAAAAGAAAAAATCCATGAGGCAGCCATATCTTTTAAACACTGCATAAGAAACCTTTTTGTTTCAGACAGGTGGAAACATGCTATAGGTGGAACTGGCATCATATATTATCAGAAATTTCTCTAAATTTTAGTACCAATACAGAATAAGTGAAGTTATTAAGGCGTATGCTACTAAAAAAGGTGTGCAACAATTAGTTATATAGCAATGAGAACTACAGAGTGATTGAAATACTTTAAACTAAATACAAGATTTTTTGTTTATAAGTAAAAATCTATGGTTGCAGAATTGATTCATTAAACACACTATCCTGTACTTTTCCATCCAACAATTGTGATAAGAAAAGGAGAAAATACTGACAGTTATATGGTAATATGAAAGGCTCACCTGATCAAAGTATTCACTTTCTTAGCCTGAATATCATACATCTTCTTGACAGCACCCTTGATCTTCTTCTTGTCAGCACGAATGTCAACAATGAAAACCAAAGTGTTGTTATCTTCAATCTTCTTCATTGCGGATTCAGTAGTGAGGGGATACTTGAGAATCTGATAATGATCAAGCTTGTTCCTTGGTGGAGCACTAATTCGAGGATACTTTGGATTCCTCTCCTTCTTCAATGTCCTTGGACGGTGAAAGGTAACTGATGTTCGTATCTTTTTAGCCTTTTTCTTAAAGGTAGGACCTGTTTTCACAGCTTTTTGCAGTCTTCAGGGCCTGTGCCTTTGGATCACCCTTTTTGGAACTGTCAACTGCACAAGACATGCACACTCCAGTAAGTTGCAGAATAAAGTATGGAGGCAGAATAATTGAAATTCTAATTCATGCTAAAAGAGGATCTATGAAATCAATGCATGAATGCCAACCCAGAATACCATCACAGTTTTCTCAAAACCATTATATTTTACTTTAACCATATCCTGCATGAATGAGACAACAATACACATAGAAATCAACACAGACTTATCTTTAGTGACTACAGCTGAATATTTATCATCAGCTCCGATTAGGCAGATACAATACACCTTACTGAATGTATTTTACATTGATTATCCACCTACCACACCTTTCTTATGTGGTAGTTTGTTAACAGGCTGAAGGCAATACTAAAAGTAGGTGTGAAATATGAAATATAGGTGTTAAACTCCAAAAGAAAAAACCAAATCCCAAAAATTAAAGTAATATAAACAACTGGTCGAAGCCAGTGATCTAAGAAATGGAAGATTCACTCCACCCACCATAGAACATTCTTGCGCCTAAAAATACAAGCATTTCATCCCCCTCCAAAAGCACCACCATTTTCTTCCCCGCTGAATGGTTATGCAATTACCAGATAGCTCATACTTTTTAACATCAAGCTGTGCAAAGAATCACTCATTGCAACACTCCCGAAACTTTTATGGGGTTTAATCTCGTGAATACATAGTCTAAATATAAGCACGGATTTGAACTAAGCACAATACAAGTTTTTGCTCAGTTAAGTTCAATTCCTAGTTCAGTTTTTGGCACAATGCATACTTTTAATAACTCCTCCATTCTCGTATCCTTTATCAAAATGGGATAAAGATATATATAGTCACCAAGATGAAACTAAAAATTAATAAATTTAAAACAGTAACAAAAGCATAATTCACAATGGAAAAAGAATGCCAAAAAAATTTATTAAAATGACATTATGCCAAGAAACAACAATACTATAAATGCTCATATATAAACCAACAATATCACGGAAAACAAAACGGACTTTGTTCTATATTAAGCATAAGTTCGCAAACAAAATCAGTGTAGCTCATTACACGAAATATTTACAGCATTGTCATCTTGGTCTACTAAAATTTCACAGCAACCAAACAAGTAGGTACTGAAAGATAGCAAGAAACAAAAGAAATTGAAAGGAAATGATAACAGTAAGACCAAAGTAGATGTGGTGACCGAATCTAGTACCTTTAGCAGGAGCCATTGGTTGACGAATTGGAAGAAAACCCTCTCTAGGACCCTTTTGAGAACCTGAGTTGCCACCAATTACAGCATACAAAGGTTAGACCTCTAAATAGAAAATCCCCAATAACATGACACAAACCTGAGCCTTCAACACGTGTAACTTCAATCTTTTTACACGTTCACTGAGAGAGAGAAGAGAGAGGGGGGGAGAGAGGGGGAGAGAGGGAGGGAGAGAGACCTGTACGAGGGAAGCAGCGGAAGGCAGTCCTCTTAGGGTTTGGGAGACGGGGGTTACATAGATGATTCGATGAAAATTGACTAACGATATAGTTAATTTTATTTCAACTTGTTAGTTTCAAAAATAATTGGGAGTAGTCACGTTCATCATATTCATTTTCTTATTTTCGTATGAATAATAATATAATACTATTATTGTGATAAATATAAATATAAAGGTAAAATATAATAAATGTAAATACTTTTCAATACTCATCATTATAATCAAGGGTGGACCAGTGTAGTCTATTGAAGGCTATCGCCTCCCAAAACTTTTGAAAATCAATTTTTAATATATAGACGGTTACTTGACCAACCCCCCAAATCTGACATTTTAACCTTCTCGAGCTTGTAATCACAAGTGCAAAGGCTCAAAGATTTGGATGATTCCTGTTACAGTGTAAATGTATCACCAACTTAAGTTATCTACATGTAGTCTATAGATTATAAGCTCAAACTAATGGTTTAAGGCATGAACCAGTTTGCAATCATGAACCAGTCACAACCATGAACCAGTCGCACTGTCGCAACATAGTTCAAACCAATGGTCTGAAGGACTGACTCAAGTTTGGAGAGTAGCCCGTTACACACACAGAGTCAAGAAGTTTTCAACTTTATCTTTCCAAACTTCGAATCAAAAACCTCAAAAACTAGAACTTTATCTTACACTCTATCTTTAGCTCTTGCCGATACTACTTTAAGTTTGTTGGCTTGGCACTTGGGCCTTAGCAGAGACTGAGTTGCAGCGTTGCCAATTCTAGAAGACTAGAAGTCTAAACTTGCGAGTTACAACTTTGCGTCTCCGTTCTCTGCGAGTTTTCGCCCCTGCTGCCTGCCTGACTCTGCGTCTCTCAGTCTCTGCGAGTTGCCGTGGCCTGTGTTGGACCTGGCCCTGGGTCCTATTACCGACGCCGACGGATTCAAGCAGAGCCGCAGTCTACAGAGGCGTCTGGGTCTGCGGCTTCAATCTTCTGACTTCCAGGACGACAGCCAGAGTAGGATCCCTCATCCAGTCATCCAGGTGTCTACCATTTCATTTCTGTGTTCTGTGACTCGTGAGAGTCCTCTGTTATTATCTAAGTTGATTTCTGTTGCTGCTTGCTCGTGTTGTGCATATATTATAATATATAATATATATAGGTGTTAGTTGTTACGTGCATATAGATTTCATTTAATATATAGTGTCTATGTCATACTAAATTAATTTGTGCATTATTGCCTATATTAATATATTATAGATAATAGTTTTGTTCAAATTTTAATATTTGTGCATATATAACTAATTTGTGCATACAACATATTATATATATATATATATTATATAATATATTAATATATATGTATCGGCATAGTTTGAAGAAAATTAAAATTTGTATGTCCTGTACATTGGATTTGATATTGTAGATTTGCGTATATTATTAATCACTTATCAAATTTATTATTGATTTAGAAGTTTTTCTTAGAGTTTAAAAAATATGAGCAAATTAAGAACAATTGTTTCTTTTTTTAAAAAGAAAGACGTGATCAAGTCGAAGAGTAATATAGATATACATTTAGAGAACTCTTTGTAACGACGGAACATGATGGCTTCTAGAAATGGTGAGCTTCCCGGGTCCCTCTAAAACTTCAAGAATGCAATCTGAAAAGATAAATGACACTTGTTTGGAATGTGACAATTCTATCATTGATGAGCGTCCCTCTAAAACTTTAAGAAGTACAAACCTGAAGAGATGAATGATACTTGTTTTGAAATGTTGATCTAGGATTACATCCACAAATATTGGAATTTCCGACTAACATACAAGAATGAGATACGACAGTGCCTATCTTAAAGCTGGTCCATATCAACCTAAACTTTCAGAATATCCATTTTCAAGAATAGGCAATCAACGTCGTCGATTTCAATTTTCTTAGTTTCAAAGATATTCAAACTAGTTAGAATACTCACTTTCGAAGAATGCTGTATTTTGTCTTCCATGCTACGTTTTAGGCCAAAAAATTAATAGGCCGTCCAGGATCAGATGCATTTTACCAATAAAGATTTTGAAAATTGGAAAAAAATGAATGATGGAATAAATTGTCCTTTAATAGGGACATGTGGGATAGATCCAAATTCACCACATAAAAATGCCGTGAAATGTTGTGAGGATCTAACGAATCATTCAAGACATATTGATAAGCTAGTTGAAAAAACAAATATCACAAGAGATGGAGAATAATCGATTGCGACTCAAAAACTTTCGATAAATAGTGTTAAATGGTTGACATTTCCAAGCATGTGCATTTTTAGAGGTCATGGATGAAAGCTCTGAAATCAAAAAATCAAGGTAAAACTTTATTGAACATTAATAAAGTTTTTGGCAAATTATAATGATTTAAGTCTAAATGGAGTTATCCTGAAAAATGGCTCCACAGAATGGTTCAAATATACATCACCCAAAATTCCTGAAGGGGAAATTTTTGCATATATTTGCCAAATATAGTGCGGAATGTGATTTGTGAAGAAAATCGGGTATTGCCAAATTTTGTATTCTTGTTGACGAAGCTCAGGGGATGAGTCTAAAAGGAAAAAACAAATGGCTATCATTTTGAGATTTGTTGATAAAGATGGTTTTATTTATAGAACGATTTTTTTCATTATTGTGCATGGTCAAGGATACTATGCCACTGACTCTAAAACAAACGAGATATGTGCTCTCTCTTTCTCGTTACAACCTTCAAAGTTGAGAGATAATTCGAGGTCAGGGACTATGATGGGAGGGAAGTAATATGCGTGGTGAATGGGATTATGGATTACAAGTTTTATTTATCAAAGATTTGTCTCTATGCATATTAATATACATTGTTGAGCTTCATAAAACTATAATTAGCCTTGGTTGCAGCCTCTAGGAAAAGCCAAAACCAGTGTTCATCAATTTTTTCT
The DNA here is from genome assembly GCA_036559045.1 of Platycarya longipes. Taxonomy (NCBI): domain Eukaryota; kingdom Viridiplantae; phylum Streptophyta; class Magnoliopsida; order Fagales; family Juglandaceae; genus Platycarya; species Platycarya longipes. Next base: position 13,431,744 of record CM071801.1, read on the forward strand.
GTCCATTTTGCACATCTATTATTAATATTGTTTTTGGTTCTTCTAAAACGTTAATGATGAATTACAAGCTATTCCAAACTAGTGTAATTGAAAGTTTGATTGCTTTCCAATAAGATTGAGACTAGAAATAGGGGGGTCTAATCAAATTAATACACTACACGGGCTGGAGATACTAGATAGGGATTCATTTTTCAATCTATTATGTAGTTTGATGAGGATATTTGATTGCTACTTGCACAGTTTTTATAAAAAAAAAACAATTTTACTATCTCAAAATGATGGAATCAAATTATTTTCAACGTGGTGATGCATTAAAGCGGGCTTACATGATATTGACATCTTTTGAATTTATTTTAATATTACATATGATTGAAAAAAAATAATAGGAATCACTAATGCACTTTGCCAATCTTTACAACAAAATTCTCAAAGATATTGTGAATGCCAAGAGCCTAGTTTCAACCACAAAAAGTACTCATTCAAAAAGTTAAGAGATGATGGGTGGGGAGTTTTTGCTTATTGATGTTAGATCATTTTGTGAAACACACCAAATTGGTATTCCTGATATGAGATGACCCAAATATACTCGAGGAATATTTCTGTTGTCAAGTTTGAAAGGGACAACAATGGAGCATCATTTTAGGATTGATGATATTTACTGCTACAATAAACTGTTCAGTTGCAAGAATTGGAACAATAGATTTATATGACTAAGCAATCAGAACTTCTTATTGGTAGTACTGCTTTTAAACCCTAAATGTGCATACAAATCATTTAATATTGATGACATATGTTACAATTGCCTAAGATAGTTTTACACCACATGGATTTTACTGAGCAAGAAAAATTCCTTTTGAGAATTCCAATTGAAGCACTATGAGCTTTGATGTCTTCACGCCATCCCAATTTTCAAGATATGTCTACATTATCTCGAGTTATGTAGAAGACTAGTAAGTTCAGAAACAGTCAAAAAAAATTTTATATATTTGATTGACAGGTTAATATCGTCTAGTCTTAACTCTTCCAGTTTCTACAGACTACTACTGAACGGATATTTTTTTGCAATGAAAACTTGTAAAAAACTATAATTGAGAACTCGAAATGGGAAGATGAGTTTCTTGCAGCATCATTTGCTAGTTTATATTGAAAAAGAAATTGCTAAAAATTTCACTTTCAGAAATAATAATGGAAAAATTTGTATTCCATGAAAAGATCGACTCGTCCGGGAACTTAATTTGAAGAGAAAAATTTTAAGTTGATCTCCCCCCAAATATTAAATTCTCGGTTCCGCCCCTGATTATAACTATATAAAATATAATAAATAATTCATTTTCTATTTTCTAAGTCAACTGTATTGTTTCGCTTTCATTAGAAAAAAAAAGTCAAACTGTATTGTTTGACGAAAATATCAGACTAAGGAAAGTAGGGGCTAAGGAGCCTGGCACCACCAATCCGGTCCCACCCCAATCCCACATCTGTCTATGTCGGAGGAACCTAAGTTTAAAGACATTTTTTTTTATATATATAAAAGCATTATCATTGGTTTATTGGATTTGACGCTAAAAGTTAAATCTAAAAAGAAATTTAAATATTTAAGATCATTTTAAAGTCTATATTAAATTATTCAAAGGACCAATTTTCTTTAACTTTTATGAACAGTAAAAAACTATACCAAATGTCAAAATTTGACCAGCTATCTAAAATGGCCAAAATCTTTTATTTTAATTATTTCTCTTTTATACTTCTCTCTCCCTTTAACGATTAGCATTGGATTGGTCATCTTCAATCTTCAAAATTCTGAAGAATATTACAACTTTTTAATTTTTTTAGGCTAATCACTCAAAGCATTTAAATTCTACATTGGATTAGCTATCACATTTCTTTATAACAATTAAAATATTAATAATTTTTTATTATTTATATTTTTCTAAATTATTTTTTTTTATACTTATTTTCATAATTCCTCAATAATCTCCAAAAATCATATTCTTTTTCATTTTTTTAATATGAATATATTTAAATATTTTTTCATATTTTGTTAATTATACTAACCATTCGTGTTATTTTAATAATTTAATTTGATACTTAAAAATTATTTATTTTTTGTTAAAAAAATTATTTTTTTCAACCAAATAAATTACTTATATATTTAATTATTTCTAATCGGATGGAGATGTGAATAGTTCTTTTCATTTATATGAAAAGTAAAATAAAGGAATTTGTAGATTTTTCAAAAAATTTAAAAAAGTGAGGGATGACAATAATGTATGGGACAATTTTCATTACTTTTTTTCAAATTTTGAAAAAATAATGGCATCTTGGTTAATCCAATGTCAGTGCTCTTAGCCAAAATCCGTTTTATTCTTTCTCTTTAAACTCATAATTTTATAATTAAAATATGATTATTAATTAACATGTAATTTGATAGAAACAATAGTTAAATATTATAAATTAAGTAATTTAATAATTACAAATAATTAAATATTTTTTTTAATTATTTAATTATTATGTATTTTCATACATAAACAATTGCAATATAAAAAATTTGATGTGACATAAATCAAAATAAAAATTAATTATATTATTTTATTGTTTATAATTTGAAAAAATAGTTATTTCAAATATGAGATTTATATAAATTGAATGGTTTAATAAATCAAAAATTTAAATCTCATTAACTAAAATTATACTATAATAATGGCTAAAGATTTTAAGTACCCATGTTCAAAGTACTGAGGGCTTCTGTGCTTGCGGATGCCTGGCACCGCAATCAGGTTTGTGGCGGGTAGGTCCGAGCTAGGCCCAAGGTTGTCCGGGGTTTTTACTCTGTTTGTCTGACCCAGGCAAAGTAAATATATCTATACTATCATGTTTAAAAATAGTTTTATATTTTAATAATAATGATGTCTGTTTTATAAAACTAAAAATGAAAACTACTACTATTTATAAAGAGAGGAAATATAAAAAGAACTCTTAAAAACTATTCAAGAACTGAACCTTTCTTCGTTTTTCTTTTTTTTTTTTTTTTTCTATATATTTTTCTTATGGAATTTCATTTTAACTGAAAAGACTATATATATAGGCCTTGAAATTACTATGCAAGTTTACTATGCATAGTCACTATGCAAAACTTTAAAATAATAGTGGTGGGGGTCATTCACAAAATAATTAAGGGGGGGCCGTGGGCTGGCCCCCCTAATTCCCCCTCATAACACTCCCTCTTGGAAATGACCACCCCATAAAGAATCTGTCTCGTTAAAATCTTTGCCAAGGAAAGAAAAAAACCCAGTGGGGAAGAAAAACCAATGGCGAAAGGAAAATAAAAAAGTACAATCTTCTAATCGTATCACAAGTGCTTTAAGATTGCCTCTTTAAAACCTTGCAAACGTAAAACCCAGTGCCTTTTTAGGAAAAAACCTATAGAGAAGGGAAAAAGAATTACAAATCCGCACAAGTTTCAGGACATTTACTCCCCCTGAAAAGTGCATGCCGATAGATCTTTGAGGTTTTCAGCATTCTAATATTCTGCACAATTTTCATTGAATGTTTGCCAGTTGGTAATGTTTTCGTGAATAAATCTTATGTCAGAATTATCACTTTGAACGTATCTTTGATATATCATCTTCTGATATAAGCAGTATTATCTTCATATAAAATTATTGGGCTATTATTGATCATGACATACCATGCTTTTCTTGGAATATGTCGAATTACTAATCTCAGCTAAATACACTCTCGACTTGTTTTAGGAAATACAATAATCTCTGGGTGATTAGAAGATGTGGCATATACAGGCAAGCTCCATATCCCTATCCGATATTGTTTACTTTGGCACTTTAGGACCATATGGGTTTAAAATAATTCGGACAAGGTAGAGGGAACCCCACAAATAAGGCACTTGACTCGACTTAGTAGAAATCTCAGACCTGCGAGTAATACTTAAACTCCCCCTGCGATTATACGTCAGTTTTTTCAGTAATAAATAAACATGATTTCAGCATATATAACAGGTTAAGAATTCAAACATGATTTCTATCTAAATAATGCATTAGAGAGAGCATGATAATATATTCATTCTAAAGTTTATTTCCCCCTCATTTGGCGTTATTCGGGAGAACTTGTTTATCTACGACGGAAATAACCATGGAAACCATCCAATTATATGATCAAAGCTGTCAAAGCTTGAGATCTAATATTATCAGTTTGGCGAAAAATTCAAATCCGCTTGACATTGTTGACAAATGAGATCTTGAAGATATTTGAAAGTTTTGAGTTGTTATTTAAATATAACCCGGTTTTACCATTAGTTTATTCTAGCAAGAGAAGATCTCACATTTTTTTATAGATTTTAGTTATTGTTCATCCAGAACGATATTATATCTGATAGAAATACTAATGTCCCAGAATTTTGAAACCATGAACATTTTTATACCTCAACCACTACTATTTTCACCTGAAGCTGTAAACACCACGATAGGAACAGAGATATATCTATATAGTAACATCTGATCCTGAAATTGTTACAGCCATCAAGAACACTCAGTGCTCAATATGCTGTATCTCTTACAACCATGTCTCAAAGGCTACTGCGAGAACGAGTGAAGTTGATTATCTTAAAAATCAAATATCTGAGTTGTATCAAACATTTGCAACTAAAGATAGAAAAAATAAAATTTAATACAAGAAAACAAGGAGCTGAAGAAATTTGTAAACTGTATTGTCGTACCTGAAAACACGAGTAGAAGAGCTGGAACGAGAAATAGCTCAAATACAAAGTCAACAACAGCAGTTAACGGCAGAGGTTCAGCATTTACAAGAAAATAGGGATAACTGTAATTAATCTTCGTTGACTTTTGAAATTATATATCCAGCATATCTTGTAAAGTGAGATTTGAAGAAATGATGGTTTGTCTTGTTCTTATTTTCATTTCTATAAGAATCGTCTTTAGTTCATATAGTTCGCATCAAATCTTCTTCTCATATCTATAATTCATCTATATTTACATTCTTATTCTACAAATTCCCAATTCCTCATCAATTTCCTTTCAATATTTCTCACGATCAACATATGAGGTATCCTTCACTTCAATTACAAGTTGTTCCTGCATCTTCTGCAGGTACCATGTTGCAGCAAGCGAATGATCTGGCTAATAAGTCA
>CM071801.1:17779501-17807543 GCA_036559045.1 Platycarya longipes
TTGTCTAACAGGCAGAGGAGAGTTTTTCTCTGCTGGAGAGGCACGTGGACACGGAAGCTACTTTGGTCTCTCAGCTTGCCTCTAAAACATGAAGCATAATTTTAATTTCCAAGGAGGAGAGTTGCATAGGCAATAGAGAGGAAGAGAGCAGAAGCTTGTAGAGCTTTTACGGAGCCCAGATTGCTGTTACTCCAATCTTCACTTGCCTTCCCTACTTTCATTTATCTGCTTTTTCTTAGTTTTCTGGTTAGAGTAAGAATAGGAGTAGTGTAACTTAATTTTTCGTCCAGATTTATTTTTTTATAATTTTTGTAGTGAACTCAAATGGAGAAAGAGAATGTAAGCAAGTTGTAGAGCCCTCAAGCCCAACTACTGCTCGACTTTTCTCCTTCACTTGTAATTTTCATTTAGTGTAATTTAATTCTTGCTTAGTTTTACTTTTCTGTAATTTTTGGAGTGAATTCAAATGGGGAAAGAGGGCAGCAAGGTTGCAGAGTCCTCAAGCCCAACTGCTACCCAGCTTTCTTCCTTCACTTATTGTCTCCATCTCCAACTTTTAATTCCTTTCTTATTTAATTTAATGTCATTTACTTTTATTGCTCCTTTAAATTTCTCTTAATTAATTTCAACAAATTTGATTTACTATTTTGTATTTAAATATTTCATATTTCCTCACAACATTCAACTCTAAAATCATGAATCTGGCCCACAACCTCTTTTGTTTTTGTTGCACTCTTCTATCCATTGCACATATCACTATTTTTATTTTCTCTTTATAAATATCTCTAATACTTTATACGAGTTTGATTTTAAAACAACTATATTTGAGGAGACGATCTAGGAATTTAATTCTAATTATTACACGACACCCTCCTACACTTGGGATAGTCTTTGTGCTGCTCATTTTTGAGTAAGTCAAGTTTTGATGATTTAGGGAGTGGGTTGAGTTGTAGTGCGTGAGGGTGACTAGGGTCTGAACTTGTACGTACATGGGTTGGTTAGTGCAGGAACAACGACGGAGGTTGAGGAGGGTGGCGGCTGGTAGTTTAGACTAGGGTTGAAGGTGATTGATATGCTTAAGATTGAGGCTGTGAGACACTATGAGTTTTACGTGTGAATATATATATATATATATATAGGCAGTGCTGTGATAAACCCTAGCTAAGGCAAGAGGTGTGCAAAAAAAAAAAATGAATATAGGTGACTGAAACCCTAGTAAAAAGAGAGGGAGATTCTTAGTATCTAAACTGTTGAGCGGAAGATTTTGTGTGAGAAACTAAAATGGAAAACCATAGAAATCGTTGGGAGTTAGAAATTCAAATGGAGAGAAAAATTAGAATGCAAGAGATATGGTTGTTTGACCAAAGCAGTGGTAGATAAAGCTGTTGAAAAACCCTAGATAAAATTTAGAGAAACAAATTGCATAGGAGATGTGCATTGTGGAGAGTCTGTAACTAAAGAAAATTGTGAACCAAGATATGGAGGCGTGAAATGCATGGTATGGTAAACGTGAGGGAGGGCAACTAGTAATTGACTAAGGGTTAAAAATTTTAGATCTTCTCATAAATAATAGCTATAAATACATATATCTAAATATATAAATAATAATAAACAAATCAATAAAACAGGAGTTTTAGAATTTTAAGGGAAAATAGACTCTAGGGTTGTAACCCTGGTCATTTGAAATAGATAACCAACATTAAAAATGAACATAAAAATAAAAATGATAAGCTGTATCCTCAAAAAATCTTGGGCCTGTAATGTATTTCAAACAAATATTACAAAATTTAAATGGACTCTTTTACGCATATAAAACCAAAATCTTTGGAAAGCAAAATGGCATTGAAGCGGGGTGTTACATAATAGGTAAAGAGCAAACTTTCTTTTTAAATTCTTTCACTGTCATTGAGGTTATCTATGTAGAAAAGAGCATTGAGTTCTTCACGGTTCACAATGATTCATGACACAAAAATGTAATTCTACATAATTCAATTTCAGTGGCATATAGACTTTTGGTCCACAAGATTTGAAGTACCTTAGACATAATCATATTTCAGTATCTACAGAAGAAAAAGGCCAAATAACAATTTAGTTCCAGTGAGTTTATGTGTGAGATTACGCCCTAATGTTACAATTTGAACAATTTCAATACTGTGATTTCCTACCATATTAATGTAATCACTCTCATTCATCATTATATGTCCCTTAGGTATCATTTGGATAGTGAGATGAGATGATAATAGTAGGGGATATATGAGATCCCATATTGCATGGGATGGAGAAGTTCTTGATTTTTATAAGGTTCCAATGAGGCTCCAATTATATCATTAATTAGTCTTTTTGGATGATAGGTCATGTGGTTTGAACCTTCTATTAGAGTGTTACAAATGGTTTAAGTGTTTATCTAAACAAAAAATATGGGACTTGAATCATGTCACCTTTGATGGACTGACCCGATGAGGACGTCGGGATTTTAAGGGAGTAGATTGTGATATTCTATATGATAAGGATAAGGGTAGGTGGTGTATGAGATTTTACATTATTTGATAAAGAGAAATTCTTGCTCTTTATAAGGTTCTTAGGGGACTCAAATTGTATTATTGGCTAGTTTCTTTGGAATATAGGCCATGTCATTGGGCCTTCCATTAGGGCATAGTGAACTAGTTTTTTTTTTTTTTTTAAAAAAATGAATCACTTCATTAAAAACCTCAAGAGAGGGAAACAATAAATGATGGACAACATTCCATATCCACAATATCGTCACTAGCTGCTAGAACATTTTTAGCTAATATATCAACAACAAAATTGGCCTCTCTTCTCGTGTGAACTCCTTTCCAAACTTCCATTGTTGACAATAGAACTTTGGTATCCCATATTAGAGGCCTAGTTTTATTGCAGCTATTTTCTTCTTGATTGATCACTGCTAAAGAATCACCTTCCAGTATAATTCTCTAAGTTCGAATTCATGAGCAAACTATACAACTTGAAAGGCACCGAATGATTATGCTAAATGGGGGTCATGGGCAAAAATTATTCTCGTCCTCTTAGCAGCAATAACTTGCTCTTCATGGTCCCTAATTATGATCCCAATTCCACCAAGTTGCTGCTTTTACATGAAGCACTATCCCAATTTACCTTACAGAAGCCATCAGGCAACGCTTTCCATTTAGCAACACTAGAAGAGAAATTTTGGTTGGGGATCCCTTCCTTTTGCAGCAGCTTCTTGAATTCGCCAAGTGCCTTTGAACTCCTTTGCAACAGTTTAGTACGGGGAAGAAAGTCTCCTTTAAACAGAAAATTATTTCTCCTTTACCATATCTTCTGAGTTGTGATGATAATTTCCTCCACTTGATCTTGCTCAAAAGAGTTAACACAAGCTATTAAAAGGTTTTCAAAGGTGACAACATAAAAAATAGACTTATGTAGCTTCTTATACCCCAAGCACCACACATCTTTTGCGGCAATGTAGTTCCAAATGACTTGAAGACCCGATTCTTTTGTTTGCTAGCATACAGGACATAGTGGGGAGTTCACTACCTTTATTCTATATAAGTTAAGCTTAGTTGGTAAAGATTCCAAGAAAGCTCTTCAAATAAAAAATTTGATAGATCTAGGCACATTGAATTTCTAGATTGATAACCACATATGTCTATCAGAATTTGTGTTAGACCCCTGCCCTTTAGCCTTCTCAATCAACTCCATCTAAAGATGATAGGCACTTCTTACCATAAAAATACCATTCTGAGTGCATTTCCAACCTAATTTATTTGGGCATTCTGCTATGCTAATTGGCAATTGAGTGATCAAATCCACTTCTCTGTCAGAAAAACACCTCTTAATTAAATCTATATTCTAGTTCTTTGTAATTGGATCAATAAGGACAACAACTTTCTCATCTAAATCCAAAATATAAGAGTACTTTGAATCCTAAATGAATCTGGTTGTGGGATCCATCGATCCTTCCAAATTCTTACCTGAGCTCCATCCCCTATTCTCCATAAGGACCATTTTTCCACCAGTTTTATTGCTTCACACAAACTTCTCCGAGACCTTAGGCATAAGGTGTTGTAAAGAGTGGTCTAACCCTGAAGGTTTAGAAGAAGTGAATAAGTTCTTACAAAATTCTTGAAACACACCTGTTATCTGTGTTGCATTGGTGAAAATAGTGCCATCCTCATTTTCCACTTTATTAATCCTGTTAGTTTTCCTTCTTTGACTTGCACACATATGAAAGAATCTTGTGTTTTCGTCATATTCTTGTAACCATTTATTCTTGGCTCTTTATTTCCACTTTAGATTGTCCTCTTCTAACATCTGTTTAACTTCCTTCTATTTTCTCTTTGTTTTCTCTTAATCACATTCACATGCTCCCCATTGTTCTCCTCTTGTAGTCTTGGAATATCCTTCAGTTTGCTTAGAACAAGACCTTTGTTGTTACTGCTGCATGTTCTATTCCACCTTATGGGAGCATTTATACATAATGTCAAACCCTTTGAAATGGAGTTCAAATTACTTATACTGTCACCCTTTTGCTTCCATTCATCCTCAATCACCTTCCTACAATCCTCATTTTTATCCCAAGAAGATTCATACCTAAACAGTCTTCGACTTTTATTATTGTTTTTTGAGTTATTGTTCATAGCAATAATAATTGGAGAGTGATCTAAGGTTTGAGCAAGTAGGATGGAAACTTCTATGTTGACAAACATTAAAGAAAACTGAGAATTAACCAGTCCCCTGTCCAACCTTTCTTTAGTAAAAAAGCTATTTTCTCTATTATTGTTCCATGTGAACTTGTTGCCTTTAAATCCTAAATCACTGAGACCACAATCTTCCATTGCTTTTTAAAAATTCTCTATCTGATAGTAGGGTCTTATGGCAGCACCTACCTTCTCATGTTGATGGAGGATCTTATTAAAGTCACCAGCATTAATCCAAGCTTTATCTTCACTTGGCTGTAGCTCTCTCAACAATCTCCAATTGAGCTCTCTCTGGTCCACCTAAGGACTCCCATAGAAACCTGTCAATAACATCTCCTTGTTAGAATCAATGTCCTTAAGCATTATTGAAATGCAAGACCTTGAATAGGACTTTAATTCTAGATGCTTAGAGTTGTGCCTAAAAAAATGCTAAATATCACTGAGCTTTATAGTCCACAAATAAAACTGCAATTAAAACCCAATCTATTCCTTATTAATTCCATCTTATCTTTTGTGCATTTTGTTTTTATTAAGAAAACAAAATCTAGGACCTTAGTCTTCCTCCAAAGATGAAGTTCAAGAACTGTCCGAGAGTTCCCATTGTAACACCCAGCTCCAAATTCACTTTGCTTTCTAAAATAATTTTAGGTTTATTTGTGCCAAAAAAACCTTTGAGTTTCTGAATATATTTAAAATAGTCTAAGGGCCTAAAATCTTTGTTTTGATGGACTATGGTTTTTCTCATTAGTTACGAAAATTTTGTTAAAAATATTTTTGGACAAAGATAATTTTTTTAAAACAAGTTGGATTATTTTTAGAGATTGAGTTGAGGTTCAAAATGTAAAGAAAAGCCCACTTATTATTTTTGGCACTACTTGGAGTGGGCCAAAATATTCAAATGGGCCTAAAGATCAAACCCGTGTAACCAAGCCCATTGCACCAAGTCCCCAAGTTGGTTTCCTTTCCATGCTCAGCCTAATCACACTGACTTTCTTGTCATGCATGTATCCTCCTCTTCTAGGGGTTTTTAATTGCTATATATATACACATTCCCGCACCGCCATTTTCGTTTTCACTTTTTTTTTTTCATCTAGAGTTTAGGGTTGCCGCCACAATAAAAATCCCACACATCTCTGCCAAGCTCCCCTTGGATGATCCCTGCCGCCATGAACACATATAGGTGTTCTCGTCCATGCCCTTTCCATGCCCAACCATCCACACCTCCATAACCCAAGCACATGGCATCAATCAGTCAGCCACCATCCCAACAATTCTTGCACCTCCTAAGCTACCAAGCACTAGTTGCATCATAACAAACTACCGAGAAACACGTCTCCAAACATACTCAGCCGTTGCACCTTCACTGCTCAACCACATGAGACCTCACCACCATAGCCAGCTGTGAACCTTCGTTGGAAAACACCACCCTCAAACTCACCGAAGCACCCCAGACTCTAGTTTCATACCTTAAAACAGAGCAAGTTAAACACCTCCCTATGTTTCAGCTTTCAACCTGGTGACGTGAAGGTAAAGCTCAGTGACGTTGCCAGCCTCCACGTTGTCTCAGCCTATGCAGAAGGTGCCACATTCCACCCTTAGTCATGGCTCTCACTCTCTTGGTAAGATCCAAGACGTGCCTCAAGGCTTCCTTCCCGTTATCTCTCTCTCATCTCTCTCTGTCTCATCACTTATGTCGATCTTTCCTTTCCACAGTGCTTGCTGACTCTCCAACTCCGCCGCCTAGCTCTGCTCGTGCCTCTGTAGTTCATAGCCTCCTCCATAGTGAGTCTCCGTTGCCCGTCTAGTTGAGTTTTTAACACTCTGCTCTAGCACTTTTTTTTTTTCCGTTCAAATAAAAGAAAAATTAGTTTTATATGTATAAAGAGTTCGATTGAGTTTTTGAATTATTATTATTAATTTCCTTCACGAGGATCAAGCTTATCCTTTTATTTATTTTAATTATTTGTTATCTATCTCAAGTGGTTAGGTTGCGATTTTAGAGTCCGTTCTTTTATTAAAATTCTAAAATCCATATTTTATTGATTTGTCATTATTATTATATATATTTATATTTATATATCTAGATATATGTATTTTCGCAGCTCATGAGAGGTTTAAAAAAAAAAAAAAAGAGATTAGCTCCTAGTTGCTCTCTCCCACGTTTACCTTACATGCATGTTACAATCGCGACTGTTCCGGACAGTTTTCAAACCCAAGATCCTTCTCATATGCGGGTTTACAAATTTCTATCTATACATATATTCCCATGCGCTTACGTTTCTGCCCCCATTCTTAGGGTTTGTTTCCCATAGGTAAGCATGTTTAATTCCATGCTCATGCGCGCATTCCCCTTCCTTTCTCTAGGGTTTTTGTATCACCCTTATAAATATACTTATACATCATGTGCATTGAGAAACATCACTGCCGCAACCCTACTACTACGTTGAGATCTTTCCCAAAAACCATAAGAAACCATCCATACCCCGTGATAGCCACAACGCAGCCACTGCATTTAAGCGGTTCCTATCGCACATATCCGCCGCGAAACACCTACCCTCACGGCAAGGAACTCTTCACCGAGAGCCAAGTATCTCCATGAAATCTTTTGCACCGTAGCCCCCTCCACTACTCTGCCGAGTCAACCTAGTGCCGTACCTCCTCCCTCGCACCACCGTACCTAGCCACCAAAAGACCAAACGAAAATTAGTCACCCTTTTGCCGAGTCGTCCCCTGTTTTACCACACCGAAAACAGAGCATCACACCATCTGTTGCCACCGACCCCACCACGTTGGGACCACCAAGAACAAACCAGAAAAATGCTGGTGATGCACCCCTTGGCCCTTCGACATCCATCATGTGCAGTTCCATCGCTACCCACCGCGCCCAGCCACTAGCCGCCTATCCTTGGCTATTCCGCGCGCAACCTCCTTTCTCGGTGAACTCGAGAGTTTACCCTCGCGTCACGTAGTGTTAATGTCAGCTTCTGTAAGCTTACGTTTCTTCTTTCCCTCAAATGTTTTCGTTTCAGTGTTTCGCAATATGTTTAGAAGTGGTCCTTTAAATTCTAAAATACCCTTAAGCTCCTTGCAATCATTTGTTTTGATGTTGCGCTTCTTTAAATAGTTTATGTAGATAACTTTATTTTTATTTAACCTATTTTACCTTTATTTAAGAATCGACTTTCTGTTGCTTTCTGTGGGTTATGTGAAGTATGAGTTTTTCTTGAGGAAATCACGTGTCTGTTTTCCCCAGCTTTAAAAACAAAACTTGAGTTTTAATGTTGCAGTTCAGTGGCCTTTTACTAGATTTCTATGATTTCATCTTATTTGTATAGTTAAAGTTAAATTTTTTGGGGAGGGACTCAGTTTGTAAATTTAATTATTTATTTTTTTGGGCTGGATATTATTTTCATTGGAACGACTTTTCAATGGATCGCTTTTTTTTAGAAAGAGACTTGATTTGTGTTGAAGTTTGGGTTAAGTGAATAATTTGTGAAAATGGAAGTATTGGGGGATTTATTATATTTTAGAGTTTTGAAGAAATCCTAGTATATTCAAAGGATTTTTGGAGAGATCATATTATAGGATCCCGAAGACGTTTAGATTTTGAGGAAAGATATGATTTTATTATCTTTGGCCTTATTTCCAAAGTTTGTGATCAGTTGGAAATTTACAAAAGTGCGTGATTATTTTTATAGGTGATGATTGATGTTGTTAGATACTGTGCAGAAAAAATTTCTGAAAAACTAAGAAGTTCAAGTAAGTGGGGTTCCTATGCTAGATTTCGCATTAAAAATATGAGTTGATATTTATTTTGGAAAAAAAAATGTATATTTTAGTTACGAAAAGAAATTTTGATATCATCTCAGTTTTGTTTCGCATATGCATAAAATTTTATATAAGAATAAAGTGTTTCTGGCATGGACTGGTGTAGACATGAGCTAATTTTGTTGCATTCTGTTTTCTTAACTGAAAAAGAGCGAATATGAAGTTTCTGCATAAATGATATTTCTGATCTGATTCTGTATAATTTTGGAAAAGTTCTGTACTCTGATATGATATGATATGATATGATTTCTGAAACCTCTGGCATGACATTCTAATTCTATTCCGCTCTGTTCTGTTCTGGGTTGGTCCTAACTATTCTGTTTTCGGTGCACCCACTTTGGTTGCAAAGTGGTTTTCTGTGTGGTCTTTCCTGTGTGCACACTCGGGGTTCCGAGAATAATAAGGGAAAAATTCACATTCTATTTTTTCTCGGTTGGCCGTCGAGGTTTGCATAACCCTACCACGGGGGTTAAACATGGTGTTTCTGTTCTGATAAGATGTTTCAGTTATGTTATGCTAAAGAGATTTTTCTGTTTCTGTTTATACTAAACCTTCACTCTGATTTATTTATAACATGATCTGTTTCTGCATTTTTGAAAATAAGAAATATTTTTGTTCTGCATTCTGAATTTGATAAATGCTCATGTTTGCACACTAGTATATGTTCTTTGCTTACTGAGTTATGGTTAAACTCACCCTTTATCTCTGAATATTTTTTTCAGATAAATTTTAATATTTCAGTGGGGGATCAGTTTATGAAGCATTGGATGAGATGACCTAAGAATGGTTGATTAATCATAGAGAGTTTATATGAGTATTGATAAGCTTTAGTAAGGAAATGTTATTGTATTTTTGTGACATAACATTTCTGGAATTGATGATATTTAGGAAAGTGATTTTGAAACCAAGTTTTATATGATATTTGGAAATTTGGAGTTTTTAATTATGGTGTTGAAATGTGAGTTTTATAATAAGAAGTAACTCTCCGACCCCTGCGGGACCGGGGCGTTACAGAGTTGGTGCATGTTTTTCTACAAGCACATGTGATGGTTTTTCTAACTCACCTGGAGTGCATAGGATGGAAGATTAGTTAAAAAAAGAAAATTATAGGCTTGCCCTTCCAATCATCAGTCTAAACACGTGTGTTTTGAACTTTTGTTTTGGTGTTAGAGTTGAGTTGTGCATATTGTAATGGACTAGTACTGTATATCGTCTGTGTATAAATTTGAAGTGGAGATCACATGTTTGCATAGATAGTAATGTAAGACCAAGTTATGGAATAATATGATAAGTTCTTAAGCGAGTATTCATTTAGAGAATTTTTGGGAAAATTCAAAACATTTTTGGAAGAATTGATATTTTAGAGTTTCAATGATGTTTATACGTTAAGGAAAAATATCCGATTTTATATCCTAGTTTTATATACGAAGTACATGTTCAATTGACATTTACGAAAGTACGTGATTATTTTTATAGGTGACAGTTGAATTTCATTCGACTATTGTGGAGTATTTATGAAAAAGTTAAGAAATCTAGGTAAAGAGACTTCCTATACTAAATTTTGCATAAAAAATATGAACTGAGATCAATTTTAAAAAATATGCATGTTTTGGTTATGAAAAGAAATTTTGAAATGACTTCAATTATTTGTTCTGCATATGCATGAAATTGAATAAATTATTATTCTGATATGACTAGTGAAGACATAAGCTATTTTGACATTTTGTTTTTGAATTTTGCTAAAAGAGAGAATATGAAATTTTCTGTATAATTTTTTTATTTGGTTTTTTTATGTTCTACATTCTAATATAATACGATGTGATTTTTAAAAACTTCTAACATGACATTCTGTTTCTGTTCTGCTCTGATCTTACCACAGGTCTAAAACTGTGGTCTCTGTTTGGGTTGGTACAAAATCTTCTATTTATGGTGCTTCCACTTTGGAAGCAAAATGACTTTCTGTGAGATTTTTTCTGTGTGCACACTCGAGGCTCCAAGAATAATAAGATAAAGATTTACATTCTATTTCTGCTCGGTTGACCATCAGGATTTGCGCAACCCTACCACAAGGGTTAAATGTGGTATTCTGTTTTGATATGATATTTCATTTATGTGATGCCAAAAGAATTTTGATTTTGATTATTTCTGAAGTTTCGCTCTGATGTTTTTGTACCAAGTTTTGTTTCTGTATTTTGAAAGCAAACATGTTGATTCTACATTCTAAAAGTAAATATTTTGTTTTGCATTTTTAATTTTGAAAATGCTCATGTTTACAAACTAATATAAGTTCTCTGCTTACTGAGTTGTTGATAACTCCCATAACATTTTTCTATTAATTTTAATAGTACAACTGAAGAGCAAGAGTAGGGAGTATTACAAAGGTTTGTTAATCATAGATGAATAAGTTCCTAAAGGTACAAGTGGTATTTGGAGAGTTTTGTTAAGAAAATTTTATTATTTTATGTACTTTGAGTATAATAAGACATAGATATTTTTAGAAGTTTTATGGAGGCTTTGTGGAATATATATTTATTTTGTTATTGGATATGATATTAAGTAATATGAGTTAACTCTCCATACCTCCAAGATCGGGGTGTTTACACCCAAGCCCTCGATAATCCCAACATAACCAATTCCTGGCTGTTTGCGTAGCTGCTTAGCAGCCTCCACCAACTTTTCTTGGTCAAAACATTGTTTAGGATGTTAGTCAAAGTTGAATTTCTTCTTGGTTTCCATAACTTGACTAGTACACAACTGACTTGCCCCTCTCTTTTTTCCTTTCTTGTTAGCATCACAATCTAATTTAATGCTCCCTAGCTCACCCCTAGCTTGTCTCTTCCATGTGGCATATTTTTTGACAACACTAGTTTTCCTAGAAACATTCATATCACGACCATTGCTATGGCCTTGAACCTTATGTTTTTTTGTCTGAATCTCCTGAAGATCAATGCTATCCCCCATTTAATTCAATTGTGCCTTGAATCCTCTCATCCTTCTCTCCATTTAAATTTAATAAAAAATCAAATTCTCCTCTTAGTGCCAATTTGGTTATAAGTTAAAAACTTATCCATCGAGTCTTGTGAATAGTAAGAGTAACAAACCTATCCCTCTTATCAGGGTTTTGAAAATTGAAACCATTAACTGCTCAATCCTTTATCTCAAAATTGAAAGAATTTGACTCACCTACCATTTTTTTTAAGATTCAAAATTTGAGCTCAAAATTTTCTTTTGGGATCCTACCACTCACCTTGATTGCATTGTTGCCCATACTGCCTAAACTTGGTGGCTGCTGATGATCAGAAGCACTACCTCCACCATACTCTTTGGTTGAAAATAAAGCAGCATTCGTTGATTGAGCATTGAGCGATGCACCAAACTGCTGATCTGAGTTGTGACTTCCACTATTACCAATGGAAATTGATGAACATTCACCCCTTTTGTGTTTCAGGATTCCACACTCGAAGTAGAAACTTTGTAGTCTCTCATACTTGAATGACACCCAAGTTTTCTTTCCATCCAAACAAAACAAGGTCTCCCTAAGCAAAGGTTGTGACAAATTAACACCCACTCTAATGCTCAGGCACCTTCTACCACCAATTCCTTCTTGATCCACATCCATTGCATGAATAGAACCAAATTTCCTCCCAATCTGCACTCTTACATTGTTCACAGCAACCAGTGGTAATTTGTGAACTTCCACCCAAAAAGGTTTATAATTGAAAGGAATATCTTGGACAGTAGCACATCCTTCAAAAGGCTGAATTGTCATCAAAACACAATCAAAAGACTAAGGTATGCCTTGCATAACTTCATTCGCCATGAAGGCCACCCCCCTAAATGGCTGCTTGCGAATCGCAGGGTCAAGCTTGGGTCTGACCCACTCCTCTTCCTAATGATTCACTCGCCAGAGGGCCTATCTTTGAAATGGCTGCTTGTAAATCGCGGGGTCGATTCATGGGTTCGACCCACTCCCCCTCCTAGCAATTCGCCCGCCATGGGTCGAGGCTCAAAGACATCAGTTCGAGCACACTCGTAAACCCCCAAACTCCTTCATGGCTGTTTGTGAATTAGGGGTCGAGTCATGGGTCTGGTCCACTCCCCCTCCCAAACGATTCGTCTGCCATGAAGGCCACCCCTTAAATGTCTGCTTGAGAATCATAGGGTTGAGTCCTGGGTCCGCCCTACTCTCCTTCCTAATGATTTGCCTGCCAGGGAGTCCATCTCTGAAATGATTGCTTGCAAATCTTGAGGTCGAGTCATGGGTCCTGCCCACTCCCCCTCCTAGTAATTTGCTTGCCGTGGGGATGAGGCTCAAGGGCACTAGCCTGGGCACACTCGTAAACCCCTAAAATCCTTCATGGTTGTTTGCGAATTGGGGGTCGAGTCATGGGTCCGGCCCACTCCCCCTCCCAAACGATTCGTCCGCCATGAAGGCCACCCCCCTAAATGGCTGTTTGCGAATCGTAGGGTTGAGTCTTGGGTATGGCTCATTCTCCCTCATAGCGATTTTCCCACTAGGGGGTCCATCCCCTAAATGGCTGCTTGCGAATCATAGGATCGAATCCTAGGTTCGGCCCACTCCCTTTCCTAACTATTCGCCTGCCAGGGGGCCCATCTCTGAAATGGCTGCTCGCAAATCACAGGGTCGAGTCATGGGTTCGGCCCATTTCCTCTTCCAATGATTCGTCCGCCATGAAGGCCACCCCCTACCAAGCTCGCCATGGGAGCCCCTATCACTCATTCAAGTTCTCACATGCAAGTCGGCCAAGTCAGTCCCTTGAGGTAACATCCATTTGGCGAGCCCCTAACCCTTGGTAAAATCCTTATCGAACGTCTTTCAATAGGAATTGCAAAGAATATTAAGCAAGTTAGTTCGGTAAAAATACGTAGGATAGCGAGCCCCCAAACCCTCGATAAAATCCCTATCGAATCAGTTTCCATAAGGGTTATGGG
Source organism: Platycarya longipes (assembly GCA_036559045.1). NCBI lineage: Eukaryota > Viridiplantae > Streptophyta > Magnoliopsida > Fagales > Juglandaceae > Platycarya > Platycarya longipes. The sequence goes on from CM071801.1 coordinate 17,792,983, forward strand.
GTACTTAAGGGGAACAAGAGAAATGAATAACAGTGAAATATTGCTCAAACAGAAAGATTGATCTCATTAATTCATAAGCAATGACAATTTTTTTTTTTACAAAAATTGCCCATGAGGGTTGGGGGCAAAAGATGACTAGGGAGATGGACTTGCGCCGATCGCGATGCTAGAAATGTGGATAACCTGGGGTCCTGATATTCTTAGCAAACGACTTGGCGATGGCATCGGGAGCAAGATCACGGGGGTCCATGTCGTCCAGGCCAAGGGAAGGATTGGCCAGGACTTCTTCCCTCAACCTTCACAGCCCTTCTGCATAGCCATAGCCCCAAGCTGATATGCTAATGGCATGAGATTGCATAACCTAGGGCCGAAGCGCCTTCAACTTTGCAGTGCCCGTTCAGTCGCCTCCAAGCCAGCTTAGAGAGTCTCGAGCTCGGCCTCGTGCGTAACCTGATCATGCTTAGAACCTCAAGGTTGGATCTCAAATAATCAACTTCTTGAGCAGAGGCTGCCAATTCAGCCCCCTGAGCAGCGAGCTCCCTTTCAGCCAATTCCCGACCTCGAATAGGCTCTTCCCAGTCGGCCCTTAGAGACTGATGCACCTCTCGAAGGGCAGCAATCTCGCCCTGAAGAACGGCCTAGTTCTCTTCCAAGGCTGCATTCCTAGCCTCCATGTCAGCCTTGGACCTCTCCCAGTCCTCCTTCTCAACGAGCAGTTGTTGGGCCACCTCGCCACGCTCTAGATTTTTTTTTCACAAAGTCCTTGCATTGGGCCTTGCCTTGGTTCAACAAGAAGTAACTAAGCTAGCAAGTTGAGGAGACTTCCCAATTGTCTGCAATAAGTTCCGCCATCTTGGAACTAACCACCTTCGCAATCTGGTTGGCGACCTACACATAAAGAAAACTAAGGAAACGAGGAAAGATGAAAGAAGCAACACGACATCATCAAAGAAAATAGGAGCACCTAGATGAGTAGAGGTTGGAGTCGTTAGGCCCCATTTGAGGTCGTCGGGGTCCCAAGCCTACTCGCGACTAGTGGACGACCGCCCTTCCAAAGACCCTAGGCCGAGCACAGGAACCTCGCCGCGAGGGTGCAAGGAAGAAGAAATGTGTGGAGGCGTAAGGGCATGTAGAGGAGTAGGAGTCTGGGGCGGTGAAGTCACATGAGTATGAGGAGCACTTTCGTGGCGGGCTCCCTAGCCAAACCCTTCTTCCCAAACCAGCTGTTGCTGTGGAGACTCTTCATCGCTAATCATCACCTACTCTTGTTGGGCATTTCCCCTGTGACTGCCATCTCCCGAGTCCTCAGACCTAGGATCCTTAACCTCACCCCTCGAGGGAACCCTAGTACACTCGACTATGTCCCCGCCATGGTTAGGTCCCCTACCCCGACATCACCATCATGATGGGGTCTAGACCCATCCCTCGCCATCTCACCTTTAGGCCCATTATCCACCTCCGCTCGCCCTTCGGTCTCGTCATCCCGAGATCCCTCTAGTGAGCCAGAGTGGGCCCCAAGTCATGAGTGGAGAAAGAGTCCTCGGGGGTGTGGGGAAGCTACTTGATCATTACGTCCCAATCCTCATGGCCCTGGGTGAAACCTCGGGTATAAGGGCAGAAGTTTGAGGTCCCCTTGAAGAAAGGTGGGGCACGCTCCAGTGCATGGTGGAAGGCGAGCTCCACTTCATCTATTTCCTTCTCCTCGACTTGCATCGGTTTGAGTTGTTCAAAAGAGACCGCCGCACGAGTTCGAGGAATTGGCTGGGACAACACTTCGCGTAGGACGGTCTCTGCCTCATTGTCCTACACCATCCTCCTCTCTCAAATGAACCGGACGATTGCAAAGGAGAGAAGGGCTCCAGTCCTGCCGCCCGACGAGCAACAGTTTAGGCGTCGGCCACCAACCTTCTCGTCTCCTCACTGATCACCGGAGGGAATTGTGCTGGCATTTATGATGGCGAAGATTGCGTCGGCGTTTGGTGAGGTAGGGGTCGAGGCACAACTTGGGTAGGGTGTCTCACGGGAGTTTGATGACTGGAGCTCCTAGCAGAAGTGGTAGCTTCCTGGTCAGTACGAAGGTTGGCGCCCCCAGTAGAAGTTATGGCCTCTCGGTCATGACAAGCTTTGGACCGCCTCTCAGGAGATGCCCCGCGAGTAGCGATCCGCTTACGAGGGCGACTGGAGCGACTTGGTTGCACGTCCATAGGAGCCCCCAAGATATTCTGGCACTCGGCCTAGCCCCGCCTTGGCTCGACTAAATGTGTCACTATGTTCTGCTCGGTCAACAGCCAGTCTTACTCCAGCTTGTGGAAGTGACGTCGGGCCCAGGACAAAACCACCTCAATCCTGGCATGCTCCTTTTGGTTGAGGTGGATGTCTAGGATGGAAGCTGGCGGGAGTGGCCCCCAACCAGCCTAAATCAGGAACTTCCTTCGAACCTCGTCTTTAGGAAATTGCTAGCCTTCCCCCAAGACAAAGAACATATTCTTGATGTAGTCCTTTGCATGAGAATGCCGAGGCTCAAGGGTGCAGAGTTTCGCCTCCCCGTCCCTCGCCTGGAAACCGATTTGGTTTTTGGCTGACTTGCGAAGGACACGGTACAATGACACGAACTCCTGAGTCGACAAGTTGGGATAAACGTCACCCGACTCCAAGAGGGCGATATGAAACACCACGCAGGCAGCCATCAGTAGACACCAAACGTTCGGGAGCAGTTGTGCAAGGGCCATCCCGAGGTAATGAAGCACCTCCCGTACCGGGCGAATGAATGGAAGGCAAAGCCCATTCTTAAACATAATTTCAAAGAGCAAGAAGAGCTCAGATTTGCCCTCGTGTCATAGGGAAAATCCCGAACTGGCTCTAGGGACACTGAGGCCAGAATATGGTTTAGGTCATGAAGCTCCTAGATAGAGCTCATGGAGAAGGAAGGAACCCAACTATGCCTAACAAAAGGTGAAGAAGAAGCATAAGGGAAAGAAGAAGGCATGAGAAATGACTAGAAAGTGCGAGAAAGTGCAAGAAAGAACAAGAGAGGTGCAAAGAAAAATCGAAGAACTCACCAAAGGAGAGAAATAAGCAAAAGCAATGGAAATTGTAGTAGAATAACGTCAAGGAGGGAAAAGTGAGGAAATTAAGGGGGACCCCTCCTTTTTATACTCAAAGGAGCAATTACTTCTCACGGGAAATGAAGCAACGCAACAAGGCACGTCGCAACCAGCGGTTGTCAGGGAAGACGGGGCAACATGTGCGTGAAGTGCACGAACCAGTAAGATCAAGTGAGAGTGGAGAAAATTCCCGTGAATGTAATCATGACCTGGGGTGTTGGTGTCACGAACCAATCAAAACACGGCAACAAAGGGCGTGCAGTTGGGAAGACAAAAGGGTGTGTGCATGCCGATTCTGCATTTATGGCCAGTTGTCCCAACCAGTCAATAGTCAGGCAGTCAAAGGAGCACACGCATACGACACACTAATGATGGAAAGTCCAATCCATCGAAAAGCCAAACAATTGCACACGAACAGAAAGCACATTGATGGTCAAAAATCTTGTTGCAATCGGGCAGACTCAGTGGACTCGCTAGGATCCTAAGAGGTAAACAGGTGTACCGAGCGCCCGAGCTGAGACATTCATTCCCCCCCACCCTAAATCGTCGACAAATAGGGTCATAAAAGAAAAGGGATTTAGGAGAATTCTGACCTCAGTCATATCGGTAAGAATTCACGGGGTACTGTGAAGGGAAAATCCGCCGTGAGCCTTAGGCCTAGGGGGAAACCTAGAGAAGGCCCAACCCCGTGGATGGCCCAACACCGCCCACCTAGGAGGGCAAGGGGGGAAGGTCTACTAGTTACCAAATAGGAGCCACACCCAAGCCGGTTACCAGGTGAGAGACGAGACCGAGCTAGGGGAGCTTGGGAACATCCGTGCCCTATCAAAATAAAGACACCTGACATGAAAGCACATCGCATTAAATGTTGGAGCCTACCCCAGGCAACTTGCATTAAATGCCGAAGTCTGCCTAGGCACGTCTAGCTAACCCCGAAGCGTTGAATGCGCAGCTAAAGCCCCTGACTGCATTTAATGTAGGTCAGGAGCTCTGGCTTATGCCAGGGTTAAAGTAGAGGCTAACACCATGTCGAGGAGGGAATACATCACCTGCACAGTCAGGATGCGACAGGGAAAACTGCCCAATACACCGCAAAGGGAATAATAACCTAGACTGACAGGACAGATGTCCCGTTCGACTAGGGTGCTCAGAACTCACCAAGGCCTATAAATAACCCGAGACACCACATATCACAGGTGAACAATTTCATCTTTCTAGTATTTACCTCGCTTCCTCTACTCCTACTAATTTTTGCATCAGAGTGGCCTCATGGCTCCACTGCCTCCCCCTTCATTCAACCTTTGAGCATGTTCGGGTCATTGGGATGTTGCCGACCAGTCCAAGCTGTGGAACAAGACATCAACACTCCCTTTTCAAAAGCCAAAAAGGCTATCAAACATTGTTCCCCTCAAGCCTTAATCTTTTCTACATCATTTCCTACCTCCTAAATGGCCTTAATCTCCCCCTTTAATGAGATGGAAACTCTCACATCATTTGGAAAAACCATCCTCATCCATGATCACTACTAAAGTCAGACTAAATTGAGAAAAGTTTCACATGAAACAAAGGTACTAGCCCTACACTCAGAGAGAAGAGGACTCCATCCTAGTCCCTCTTACATTATTTGGCATAGTGGAATAATTTGTAAATAGTAATTAAACTGTTTAAGATGTTTTATAAAATTATTGAAAATGAAAGACAAAGTTGAATACAAAATATTATAAAATCAAAATGTTATAATATAATTTTTAATATTACTTTTATTTTGAAATTTGAAAATTTGAATTACCTTTTTGTGTTTTGTTTAGAAGTTTGAAATATTTAAAATGATTAGATAAAAAAGTGGAAGATTTGGAATTGAAAAGTATTTATGTAAGTGGTGTTTAAATATTAAAATGAAATAAGATTAAATAAAATAAAATGTTTTTGCCTTCCAAACTAGGCCTTAGGCATAATGTGACCAAAAACAACCACACAATAGATGACATATTGGTGATCGAGAAGTTCTAAGAAATAAATAAGAATTCAAAAGAAAATATAAAAAGAGCTAAAAAGGGACGTAGATAAAAGGGTCAAAAAGGGAACCGAGCTGAAATCGTGTGAAATACGTGGAAAGAGCACAAGAGATAAATCTGAATGACCGGATTTCGACTTGTACTAGTTGATTAGTGAGTTAAATATGGGCTCCGAACTAGTGTACATCGATTTTGAATCGGTTTGTCTCGGTTCGAATCGATATGTATTCACCCAGTCTCAGCTTGAACAAGATAGAAAAATCAGTTGTCGATGTTCCAGAATATATGCTAAACGTACAATTGCAATTGACGACTATGCCCTCATGAGCTATGCTTAATACAATAATGTCCTCTAACATAAACAACTTGTCGACTCTAGATTGGTTTGACTAAAAGTCGAGTTTGATTCGATTTATTTATTAAATGAGTTGCGAGCATAAAATCATAAATAATTATGAAATGATCGTGTAATTATGTATAAATCCATATAATTTCATATTTTAATATTATTTTTAAATTTAGAATGATAATATATTAAGCATTTAAAAGGATAAGAATAAAACAGATTCCAAATACCATGTGATGCTTAAATTCTTATGAATATAATTGAAATATATTTGAAAAAAAAAACTATTTGAAAATGTTTACAAAATTGGAATTTTCTCTTTTCTTAAAAATCTGTAACTAAAGTCCTACAATATACTAAAATTAATCTATTTTGTTAAAATTAACCTGTGAACAAACTCAAACTTGCTTAAAAGATAACTCATGAATTAAAAAAAAAAAAAAAATTGGTGAAAACTGGAGTACCAATTAACTCGAATTCAATAAAAGTAAATGACCATAATTTGAATACTCTGCTCAAACTCGAATCGTTTACATCTTTAAGGTATATAATAATACATGATTCACTATATTGCACAAGGTATTAGTTAAAAGTAAGCTTTATCTTCCTATCGAAGATGCCTGGTCCGTACGTTGAAATGCACATTTCAACAAGAAGACGAAATTGCATCATTCCAAAGAGGGCGACCGGAACTCCGGCCAAACAAATGATAGGATCAACAATCCATGATTTCTCACGCAGCATGATCAAAAGAGCAGTAGAAAAAGTAATCATCATGGTTGCAATAGAAAAGAAGAGAGTGGAAAGACCTATTATCATTTTTGTTGGTAACGACCTGAGGAAATCGTCTTCTGCATATCGGGATGTGAGGATTCCCAAAAACATTAACACTGAAGTTGAAGAGGAAAAGAGGGACAAGGCATCGGCAATTATAAAGCCCATGAACAAGTTTTCTTCTAAAAATAGTGGCAAGCCTGTATCTTGCTTGTTACCACCTGGAATAGTAAAGGCTGCAGTAAACATTATGGTAACAATGAGAGCACCGACCACTGTACAAGATGTTGCTGTGTCTTTCATCCATCTCTCTCCCTCTTCCAACATAGCCTTATGGTTTTTTGTAAACAATTCACGGGGAGTTAATCCATTTTTGTTTCTCGCTTCTCTAACTTTGGGATGGACTATAGCCTCCACCTCCTGAGTTTTTTTAAACAAAATCTTAGAATGAAAGGCTACCAAATACTAAAAAAATTGTAGCATCCAAGGACAATTCACACAAAGAATGAGTTTCTTACCAAAACTCATAACTGTTAACAAATTGAAATTTAACACCAATTGTTTTAGATTATTCTATTCAGTCTAGTGCAAATTAACAACACCACCCTCAATTGAATAAATAAGTGTTGAATGTATATTTCAATCATGTGAGAAAATAAAAAAAATTCTTAAGATCGGGTCTACTTTGCATTAGAGTTGCATGAATACCCAAATTACATATAGGAAGATTGTGTTAACACCTTCCTCATTACTTTGGGAGAGAAAATTAGTTAAAATTCTCCATAATGATTAGAATGGGCTGTAATTGTAACATTGGCAAGTCCTCTTGGACTATAAGCCAAGATTTGTATTAAACCTTCATTAGGCCATTGTAAATGGTATAAAGTCAATCCCAATAAGAAGTTACTTCTGTCCTGCTACTTATGATAGAATGGCCTGACGAGGATGCCAAGAATTTGAGGGGAAAGATTGTAATACCTCAGGTTATTTATAGAAAGGTGGTGAACAAAAATCCCATATTACTTGCTGAGGGAAGTTTAGGCCCTTCATAATGATTCTAAGGGGCGGAAATTGTAATATTAACTAATTCTGTTGTATGGGCCAAGATATGGCTTGGGCCTTCCAAGTCATTATAATAGTGCCCTAGCACCATATGACATAGTGAAGTTGACTCCGGTACCATTCATCTGCACTACGTCCCAAATGGACCAATTAAATGGTGTACCAGATATTGCATATTCCTAGCATGTGTACTGAAAAAGAAAAGGCAGGAATTCATCCGGTACAAAACATTCTATACACATATCCTTGAGATCCTCAAGGCCTAGCAAGTTTGTGGTTTTGATATATTTTGCCTGCTTTATGCTCCAAATGAATAAATCAAAGTTACAATTAGATCCGCAAGTTGAGTTAGCATCTCACTCATGTAGGATTTAACATTATCGTAGCGCCTTCATAATCTACTTACCTAATATGTAACATAATACATATTTTCACCATCTGAGGTATTTTATAAAGTCAATGGTTAAAGCCTTACATTTTTTGTCCAAATAAAGCAAATATAAATCTTACTCTCTTAAGCCTAATCCAAGGAACCCACACAAGCATATACAATATAAATGAACTAGAAATAAAGCCATGAACTAAACCACATGAACTCCTACATACGAGTCTGTGTTTCCCGCAACCCAAACAACCATAAATTGAAAATTCCTTAATCAATTTTTAATCAAAATCCTAATAACTCTCTCATTCATCCTTTCAATCCAACTATTATCAAGAAAGGCTGCATTCTTCATTTTATTGATACTTTAGGCAATTTCTTTCTGATGAGTGATACTTTTGGAAACTTTTTGAAAACAAAATTTCAAATTACTTGCACATATTTTTATGTTATTTGAAACAAAAAGTTCATATTACATAGATATACATTTTTTGCTAAGTATATTACACATAAATATTTGAGTGGAGAGCTACCTCAATTAAAGTAGCTGTATCATGTGACTATCTGAGTGATTTCATATTCTATAAATAGAATAGCGTTTAGTTTTAAGGTGAGACTACTAGTATCTTGTTGATGAAGAATCTGGTTGCTCCACTAGTTTGAATATTCTGGTTTGGATATTCTGGTTTGGGCCAACCTGCTTTAAAATTTTAAAAAGACTAGCACTACAGGCTTGCAATTTGGAAGCAGATTCAAGTGGATGCCGTTCCGGTCTAATTCGGATCATCACATAATTTTCAATATTAAATTTAGCAAGTCGTTTATCCAAATCAGCTCGAAGTTTATATAGTTATGACTGGCTTTTAGTTGTTTATTGATCTCAATATGCAAGTCATGAAGATGATGCACAAATGCCGCAGCTGACATAGACACACTAGCATGTGGGGATATAGGACTAAGGTGGAACTCCTGCAAACATGAATGGGCCTCAGCAGGGGCCATAATTAGAGATTCCAACGGAACTCCTATAACAACCACAAACTACAACAGAATCATCAACAAGTGTATGCTTAAACTCCATAGGGTTTCTGAATTATGGAAGTGGTTCGATTATCTCTATTGTTTGAGAAAACAATAGAAGTGGCTCTGATACCAAATATGATGTAGAATAATAGAGAAATAGACTAAAGAAATAGAATAGAAGCAAATAGAGAAAAGAAAGAAACCAGAAAGTAGAAAGAAGAAGAAGAAGGCAAAAAAAAAAAAAAAAGAGAGAAAGAAGACAGAAAAATGGGCTAGGAAAATACGACTGCAACAAGCACCTCAATCTCAATAATCCAAGTTTTTGTTCTAAGTTTTCAATACAACCCTTTTAATAGTAAAAATAGCAAACCCTAAATAAATCCTAAGAGTTAATGGGCTCTGACCCAAACCCATTATTACAAGCCCCAAAATAATAATAAGAATAATAAAACTAAATAAATGATGTCCTCATCAGTACTATGTACACCAACCTCAGTCAAGCCAACATTCAGTCTACCACCACCACTATGTTATTGAGCACCTGTTGTGCCAACTGTACGACAATCCTTCCCAAGGCCATAGCCGATTTTGTGGCTTGGTGTAGCTCCTTCTTGGGCTGCCAACATGTCACGCCCTCCACCCCTTTTCTACACTCATACTGGCAAAATGGTTGTCAACTATTCGAGGACATCCTTATACGAACATAACTTTGAATGGTTCACCACTGCCATCGGCCCTATAAACTATCACCCTTTATTATGACTATTGGTTTTAGAAACTAGGAGCCAAGCAGCAAAAGTAGAGGAAAAACAGGGGAAGTATAAGGTATTTTTTGAGAAAACCTCAATCCCTTTTCATGGATTGATTCTAATGGTTCTCCATTTCATCTTCCATTGATCATACTTTTAAAGACTTACATAGAGACTTACAAAATACATTAATGCAGAGATACAACTTCCAAAACAGAATAATAAAAAAAGAAACTTAATAAAGCATAAATAGGAACATGAAAAGTCCATTTGGAAATAAACATCACACTTTAATACTCCTCATTGATGTGATTTCCAATTACTCCAAGTTGTGATCTAAGAAACTAAAACTTGTCTCTTGAAAGTGCCTTTGTGAATATATCAGCTAACTGCTCCTCTGACTTGCAAAACTTCAAAGCAATTTCTCCACTTAATTCTACTTCACTCAAGAAATTATATTTGATTGATATATGCTTAGTTCTGCAATGCTGGACAGGATTTTCGGAAATTGCAATAGCTGATTTATTATCACAAAATATTTGAGTAGATTCCACTTGCTTCTCCCCCATATCTTCAAGTATTCTTCTCAACCAAATAGCTTGATTTGCACAACCTGCAGCTGCCACATACTCGGCTTCTACAGTGGATTAAAGCCACATTACTTTGCTTTTTTGAGCTCCATGAAAACATAGTTGATCCCAAGCTGAAACAATAACCTGAAGTACTTCTCATGTCATCAGTTGAGCCTGCCCAATCACTATCAGTGAGTCCTACCAACTTTGTTCTTTTTGTTTTCTCATACCAAATGTCGAAATTGATTGTTCCTTGCAAATACCTCAAAATCCTCTTGGCAGTGCCAAAATGAATTTGACTAGGACTTTGCATAAATCTTGAAAGCAAGCTAGTGGCATATAGTATATCAGGTCTTGTGTTGCATAAGTATAGCAGACTTCCCACTAAACTTTTATATGTTGATGCATCCACCTTCTTTCTATCATCATCTTTTCTCAATTTTTCATTTGGAATTAATGGCGTTGCTATTGGTTTACAACCAACCATATTAAATCTTTTCAACAAATCTTCAGTCTATTTCTTTTGAAAACAAAAAATTCCATCATTTCCTTGACTTACTTCCATGCCAAGAAAATAATTCATCTTACCCAAATCACTCATTTCAAAGCTAGACACCATATCTTCTTTGAACTTTTTAAGCATTTCAGCATTACTTCCTGTAAAATTCAGATCATCCACATAAAGTGATACAATAATCAAATTATTATTGTTTTAAGACTTTGTGTATAATGTAGGCTCAATTTTACTTTTCCTGAAATCTTACTCAATGAAGTATTAATCAATTCTTCCATACCAGACCCTTGGATCATGTTTTAATCCATACAAAACCTTTTCCAATTTATAAACTTTGCCTTCTTCTTTTTCAAACCCCTCAGGTTGATCCACATAGACTTGTTCTTCCAACACTCCATCTAAAAATGCTGACTTTACATCTAATTGCAATACTTTCCAGCCTTTTTTAGCAGTAAGTGAAACAAAAGCTCTAATGGTATCCATCCGAGCAACAGAAGCAAATGTTTCATTATAATCTATTCCATATTGCTGCATATACCCCTTGACAACTAGCCTTGCTTTGTGCTTCAATATAGAACCACCCAGATTCAATTTTTTCTTATAAATCCATTTTACTCCAATAACATCCTTATTTGCAGGTTAAGAAACCAACTCCCAAGTATCATTCTTCTCAATCATCTTAATTTCTTCTTCCATAACTTTTTGCCAAACTCTTTCTTTTGATGTAGTAGTAAAGCTCATGGGTTCAAGAGTAGCATAATTGCATTGCTCATACACTTCACTCAACAACCTTGTTCTTCTTATGGGAGATTCAAGAGATGATTCTTCATCACTGCCAGTAGAAGACACTCAGGTAATTATAGGACTACTAGGTAATTAGAAGAGATGATTCTCTACCTATTTTTTCCTTTTTTCTTTCTCTATTGTTAAAGCTTTGGGAACTTTATCTCGAACCTATAAGAGCATTTTTATTAGATTAGATAGTTGAATTATAAAATTACTCTAATCTTACATCATTTTATAATTAGTAATTCTATTTCAAACTTATTCCCGCATTGAATTCTCTATCTTTTAGCCAAAATAATAATAAAATATTATCAATTTAATAATATATATTTCTTAATTGCATTATATTCTTTAAAAACAAAGAAATATTAAAGAGGTAAATGTTAATCATGAACGACTATATTATTTTTTGAATTGCATTATATTCTTTTAATTGCAAGTCGCTATATATATATATATATATTTAATTGCATTATATTCTTTTAATTGCAATTGGCTATATATTTTTTAATTGCATTATATTCTTTTAATTGCACTATCACAAATAAAATTACCCTAACTTCAAAAAGAGGGAGAAGTGGAGAGATAAATTATTTTTTAATACTTTTGACTTAGCTATAGTTTTTTTTTTTTTTTTACCGTAGCTAAAAGTTGCTTTTACCGTAGCTAAAAGTTTTTTTTTTTTTTTTTTTTGCAAATGCCTAATCCAATGTGAGAAATTATTAGGTTTTATTGTGCAAATGCCTAATTGAATTTGCAAATGAATATTCCTATGAGAGTGCTCTAAGTAAAAGTATATAGAGAGAGAAAAGTGAGAGCAGACCTTAAACCATTGAAGCTCTTTTTGCATTTGCAAAGCTGCACCTGGGATGCGGTTAAGCATGGTAGACTCTGCTGACATGCCAGCCATATGTAAAATGCCATTATTGTTGACATCTGTAGAACATGTTAGGGCATTCTTCAAATGAAGCTCAAATAATAGGCTCAAGATTTTGGCTTGACGATGTAGCACCGCAAGGGAAAATATATTTGTCTTTCTCTCATCGTGGGTCCATACAAGATCCGGAGTCTTCCTCAGAATCTCAAAAACAAACTCATTAATCCCACTCTTTATAGCATATATGATGGCATCACAAACATAGCTTATCCATCCTTTCTTGTTCATTTGAATTTGATATCTCTTCACACATTTGACGTAGAAGTTTTTGCGACTGGTCATGGATCAACTTCATTTCATATAATTGCTCGATTCCTTCATAAAAGTTTTAAATGATGCCAATTTTTAACAGGATGAATGATAAGTAAAAGAGAAAACAAAAATAAAAATAAAAAAGTGAAAAAACCAAGATATGATAGCAGGTGACTGGATGTAGCGTACCCAAGAAGCTGAGGACATTTGAAAGTAGACGGCGCACTTGAGTTTGCACTGCAACGAAAAAAACAACATTTTTAATTTCTGACTACACGTTAGAAAATTATTGCATGAAGGAAACTAATAAAATATTAGTGATAGGGTTACATTCTATTTATTACTATCTTACCATTTTAGTATATTTGTTTTTTTTTTCTAATTTTCTTTTAAATATTTTTTTAACATCCTTAATCATTAATAAAAAATTTAAAAATATATATATTTTTATTAATAATTACTTCCTTAATCATTAAGTAAAAGAAGAATTAAAAAAATTAAAAATTAAAAAAAGTAATAAAGTGGTGATAAATGAGATGTAACCCTTTCATTATTCAAAAAATATATATAGTACACCATTCGAACTTTTTGCCTCGTTCACCACCTTTCGACCTTGTTCTACAATACGCATCTACTTTCCACATAGAACTCAAAAATCTTAGGCATGGTTTATTTTCACAAATCATCTCATTCCATCTCAAACTCATTATTACACTTTTTTAGATTTTCATACAAAATAAAATAAACAATTCAACTTTTTCAAATCCTAAACCAACTCTTTCAAATCCCAATACGAAACTAATATTAAAAAAATATATTACAACAATATTTTACTATTTTTTAACTTTTATCTTATTTTGTCTCATTTCATCTCTAAAAACAAACAAGGCTTAATTCAACTGTCAAAGTGTATGAAATGGTCGAATTGTTTGGCCATGAGATTTCTGCATATTATATAAACTGTAAAAGAAATTTATACATGAAAAGAAATAAGTATATGCTAATTCTAACACTATACAATCTATCAATTATTATTGTGACAACCTGATTTCTTCTATATTAGAACAACTATATTTGCTTAAGAATTTTTATTTAGCTTATTGTTAGAATTTCTTGGAAATACATTTTTATGCATATTTGGATTTTTTTTAGTATTAGAAAAAAGAATAGAAGCCATGGAATCCTTTAGAGAGATTCGGTTATAGGAAAATAACAATTAGGTAAGATAAGTGGCTTTTGCTTGAGAAATATAGTGACATGTCAACATAAGAGTTACGGTTGGGAACTTAGGAAGATTATGATTTTCATCTAGAAAGGTTCTTAGGAACACAAATTTATAGATGGAAATTGATAATTGGATGAATGGAGAAAGAAAAAATAATAATTTGAAAGTCCTTTTGGTGAAATCGATTATGGTAGGTTCAAAAATAACCAAACCAAAAAGGAGATACTTGGCATGATGGGAGGATAAGACCTTTGTGAACTTAAAGAAATATTGTATAGAAAATTCGAGTAAGAAGAAGGCAAGTGGTATTAGGAATGAATATTCTATATGATGAAATCGGATTGGACAGATTCCAGGTAATTTCATTGTCTTTTGGCATTCCGAGCATAACTCTCTCATTTGAAGAACAAATGAGATCATTCAAGATTCTATAGAACCCTAAGAAAAAGAAATAAAACTTTCATGTTTTGAGTTTTAAGAGATATCAACTGGATCAAGGATTAAATCGGGTGTGAAGTGGATGCACCTGAAATAGATCTATTTGAAAATCGCCTTAGACATTGGTAACCAACCTTGTGTCTTAACCTCTTAAGATTTTGCCAAGTGTGGGGACAAGTGGCTCTATAAGTTTAAGACAACTCTTGACACTTTGCTTACCATCCAAGTCTATTAGCAAGGGAAATGATGGCCTAAAATCAAGAGTGTACAAGTGGCACATGACAATGGACCCATATGACTTTTTAGAGAATTTTCTATTCCAATATAAAAGGGATGGTTGCCCAAGGCATTAGAGTTTCCCTCCTTTCTCCTACTCCAAACT